>JASFAX010002347.1:0-46324 GCA_030737875.1 Allium sativum | reverse complement strand
CGGAGCCCGTTGTCGTGGTGAAGTCGGATCGAAGCAACACTTCACGGATTGGAAGCAAATCGGAAACCTCGTTTCGATGTTTAAAGGTGGTAAACGGGTTTAAATTTCTGAATTGAAATTAACACTTTAAAGTGTTGCAAAACTTTGAAAAATCATATCTTTTTCGTGTTTTGACGAAATTCGATGAAACAGGAGACATCGTGACCACAAGGAGGCTCTCTAAATTCTAGAAGAGACCGCGGTTTTTTCTGAGCTCGTTAGGATTTTTAACAAAGCGACAAAGCAATGTGAGATTTCTAATTTATAAACGATATGGAAAACGACGATGTATAAATTATATAGTCGATGTATGAGTTGTATAAGCGTTGTACACCTCTTGTATAAGCGTTGTATAAGTTGTACGTTCGATATATAAGTTATATATGCGTTGTAAAAATTATATATGTGTTGAAATAGAAGTGAAATGCAATATGTACGTATATATATATATATATATATATATATATATATATATATATATATATACGCCCCTTGTCCACAAACCATGGACGATATTTATTGGTTGTGATTGGTGTGAAAAATGATTGATAGCAAATGGTTGATTGAAATTGTTTGTGGTTGAAATTGATTGATTGTGGTTGAAAAATACCCGTTTGTCGTTGAGAAATATTTGGTTGAAACCACATAGGATTAGTTTGTGGAAATGAAAAAAATATACATGCCTCTTGCGTGCGAACTAGATGCATGATTTCTCATTGTCAAAAGCTGCGAGGCTTTAAGGTAGAGCGAGGAGCCGTACTAGGGACGGTCCCGGTTTTAACTACCCTGCCGTTATGCTGCCGAAATTTTGAATAATATTCATGTGTTAGAATTATTTTCCTATGTTGAAATTATATTCGTCTGTTGAATAGAAAACCTTCATGTGTTGAATGGAAATTCATTCGTTGAATCATATTCATGTGTTGAGTGGTCTTCGTGTTTTGAATAAATTGTTTTAACAATAAAAATCACATTTTTATCTATATATACAAACTATAGAAAACCTTCATGTGTTGAATCAAAATTCATTCGTTGAATTGAAATTCATGTGTTGAATGGTATTCGTGTTTTAAATATAAAAATCACCCTTTTTCTATATATACAAACTATAGAAAATCTTCATGTGTTGAATCGAAATTCATTCGTTGAATTGAAATTCATGTGTTGAATGGTATTCGTGTTTTAAATATAAAAATCACCTTTTTATCTATATATACAAACTATAGAAAACCTTCATGTGTTGAATCAAAATTCATTCATTGAATTGAAATTCATGTGTTGAATGTTATTCCTATTTTGAAAGAAATTTTTTTATAATAAAAATCATATTTTTATCATCAATATGAACTATATAAAATAATCTTGTTTTGAAATAAATTGTTTTATAATAAAAATCCTATTTTTATCACTAATATTGACTATATAAAATAGTCTGGTTTTGAAATGAATCGTTTTACAATAAAAATTACATTTTTACTATATATATGAATTGTTAAAAATAGTGAAGTACCGAAGTGAATGTATGTTGGATAAAAATATCATTTTTATCAAATGTATGAAAAGAGTATAGTTTTGAAATCGAAGAATCGAAATATATATATAAATAGAATTGAAATATATCGAATAACGAAGCTGCAGTTCGTATTTTGAAACCGTGATTTCAAATGATTAGTGGGGGAGATCCGACCATCGGATTTTCCCAAAACCGCAACCGTTGGGTTCGCTTTGGAATTATCTTTCCAACGGCACCAACTTTGTAAAAATCCAACGGTTGGATTGTCTGGAATGTTTAATTCAAATCTGAGGAAAAACAGCGCTAGAATCGATTATATATATATATATATATATATATATATATAGATAATTATATTAAATCGAATAACGACGCTGCAGTTCGTATTTTGAAATCGAAACTTCAAACGATTATACCGGGAGATCCGACCGTCGGATTTTCCCGAAACTGGAACCGTTGGATTCATTTTGAAAAGATCTTTCAAATGATGTAAATTTTGTGAAGATCCAACGGTTAGATTTTCAGATATGTGTAAATCAAATCTGAAGAAAAACAGCGCCACGGCCGCGTTATGGCCCGAAGCGTCATTTGAATAAATTGGCTATTTTAAAATAAATAAAAATGGCGATAAATCGTTATAAAATATTATAAACGATATGGATGTGAAATTTAGAAACTAACTGAAGGTTGGCTAAGTCGAATGGTTTACTGGGTGTTGATCTGATGTTGGTTTCGGCCTTCGGGGTTAATATTTGGGAAATCGTTCTCTTACTGATTTACGGTTAGCGACTAATGAATTGAAATGATGCGTATGTGTGTTTGTGTTGCACTTGTTTATTATATACGCGAGTTGCTCAGAAAGACCGGGTTTATCCCATTTTGAATAATTGAATCGACGATAATAAATCGAAGATGAAGACGGTGGTCGAAGACCGGAGATCTTCACCTCGTTTGGATGGTAACTGATGTCCTGATTAGGAGGCATCCCGAAATATGGATAATAAGTGGTGATCGTCTAGACGTACGTGGAGATCGAAGGGTTTGCGAGGTATATAGTGCCTCCAGTTTCGTTCAGACCCAGAACGGACTTGCAAGTGGACAGTGTGTCTAACATTGGAATTTATTCTGTGTGATTGATAGCTATCAGTTGCACGGTGTGAATTGCCTGCGTGGCATGCTAAGATGCAGTGATCAAGGCTTCTGTTGAAAAGCAAAGTCTTGTGGTGATGATCAAAGCACCGCCTGTGTGGTGTAGCTTTGTGTACAACGTGAATTCGCGAACCTCACACCCCGGTATGAACCAGAAACGGGAGAGGACCTCAGGGGGGACGTGCGTTTTCTTTCTAGCTAGAAGTGGCATCGGTGGTTTTACACGCCCTGACGAGTTTGACTTATGTGGTTGTTACTGTTGCAAGGCACCTCGGTTATATCGGTCGATCCGGGACCGATGGAGTCATTCGTTGGCTCATTTACGCCCCAAAGGGCGGAGGAACACATTGTTCAGGCATTATAATCCACTCCGTGTGGACCGGCCCTGACGATCCAAGGTACGGCTGCGGTTGTGCCTGAGACATGGGCTAGATTGTCTCAAAGTCGGTAAGGACTATCTTTTGCCTTGGTTTATGACGGAAATCCAATTTCCAAATACGTGACTGTGCGGTTTTGATTGTATATACCTATGGCGACATGATATATGGTACCCATGCCGTCTATGATTGATAGTTATGATTGAAATAGTTTTCGAAACCTATAACACTAGTAATAATATCAAATGCTTTTGTTTTATTCGTATCAAGCATATTTTGGCCATTATAAGGTAAAACTCTATCCTCCGGTTTGCGTTGCATTGTGTGATGGGAACTGAGTCTTATAATGGCTTCATTTTTATAAAAAGCATTGCGATGTTTAAAAGATTTATTTGTTTTGAAGCACTAGCAATCCGATGGAGTAAACCCGTTCCACGAAAGTGGCGTGGTCCTGAGATTGGCCATATTTTAAATGTGTTGAGTAGATTTCTCATACCAGTCCCATGACTGACTCGTAGTTTGTTTCACTTTCAAACTCGGGTGCCCCTTTTACTACATAGGAAGCCTTGTGTTCAGGTTTAGCTGGCTCTTTCTGGATAGCTGGAGCTGAAGATGGATTCTATTATTTATCTTTTTTTATGCTGTTCAGCTCCTATTGTACATTATGTTTGTTTCCGCTGTAGACATTTATGTATAGCTGAACTGTATTTGTTCTAAGTATGATCTTGTATACTGTGTAACTCTGATGATTACGTTTATCCAGTATATTCTATTGTGCATTATCTGGTGTATTTATTTATTTCTGTTCTGCTATTATCTGTTTATGTGTTATATTCCAAAGATTACCCTTGCCGCCGTCAGTACGGGAAATTGGGTCGTCACACTAGTTTTCTAAATTCCCTCGACATCCCGCATGATGAGTTGTCAGAAGTGCCCGTGGTTGGCTAATATCCAGACGTCTTCAAGGAAGTGATCGGACTTCCACCACATCGAGAGATTGAGTTTTGTATTGATTTAGTGAAAGATGCCAGACCTATAGTGATGCCTCTTCGTCGTATGGCACCAAGGGAGCAGAGAGAGCTCGGGGTGCAAGTAAGCGATCTTTTGAAGAAGGAGTTTATCAGAAGAAGTGTCTCCGAGTGGGGAGTACCAGTTGTGTTTGCTACCAAGGCAGATGGTTCCCTTAGATTGTGTGTGGACTACCGCGAGTTGAATAAAGTGATGAGGAAGAATAAGTATCCTCTACCGCGGATAGATGATTTGTTTGATCAGTTGAGTGGCGCAAGAGTGTTCTCCCAGATGGATCTCGCGACAGGTTTTCATCAGCTTAGGGTGGAATCTGAGAGGATAGCTAAAACGACATTTCGGACACCGTCTGGATTCTATGAGTGGTTAGTCATGCCATTTGGGTTGACCAATGCACCAACATATTTTGTGGATCTTATGAATAGAGTATTCTGAGATCAATTGAATAAGTTTGTTCTTGTGTTCGTGGACGATATCTTGGTTTATTCGAGGACAGAAGAAGAACACAAGGAACATTTGAGGATAGTGATGGAGGTGTTGAGAAAACACCAATTGAAAGCAAAGTTTTCTAAATGTCACTTCTGAAGGAGCGAAGTGAGATTCTTGGGCCATGTTATTTAAGAAAATGGTATTGTCGTGGACCCTGCAAAGGTGGCTATGGTACAAGATTGGTCTATGCCCAAGAATGCAACAAACGTAAGAAGTTTCTTGGGATTAGCTGGATATTATCGTAAGTTTATCCAAGACTTCTCCAAGATAGCAGCACTGTTGACTCAGTTGACCAAGAAGATTCAAGCTTTCGTCTGGGACGAAAAGTGCGAGAATGCATTCAAGGGTATAAAGGAAAAGTTGACATGTGCACCAGTGTTAGTCATTCCTAAGGGGAACGAAGAGATGAAAGTATACATAGACGCATGTGGTACCGGACTAGGTGCTGCATTGATGCAAGGAGGTAGGGTTGTAGCTTATGCAAGTCGGCAACTAAAACCGCATGAGAAAAGATATTCTACCCACGATTTGGAATTGGCAGCAATCGTGTTCGCATTGAAGATGTGGAGACATTACCTCTTGGAAGAAAGATTCGAGTTGTTTACCGATCATAAATCATTAAAGTATCTCTTCTCTCAGAAGGATCTAAATCTCCGACAGCAAAGATGGTTAGAATTCTTGGCTTCCTATGATTTCGATATCGCATATACACCAGGAAAGGGCAATGCGGTAGCTGATGCATTGAGTAGAAGACATGCCAGTTTAGGGACTATATTTCTTGAGTGGAAGCAACTGGAGTATATCGCAGGGTATGATTTCAGACCAAAGTGCGAATTAGATCTAGAGATGTCAGCAAGTTTGACGATCTGACCCACATTGATTGAGCGGATTGGTTCCAGTCAGAGGGCGATCCTAGTCTATTAGAAATCATCTCCAAGTTAGAGATGGGTATCGACGTGGAGATGAAAAAGTTGGGCTTGATCGAGAAGGATGGCTTCGAAAGAATGGTAGACTGATTGTACCCAATGTCAATGGATTGAGAGATGAAGTGCTTAGGGAATGTCATCACTCAAAACTGACTATACATCCCGGTGGTAATAAAATGTATCGAGACATGAAGCAGACCTACTACTGGGAAGGGATGAAAAGAGACGCTGGGAAGTTTATATCCAAATGCATGAATTGCCAACTAGTTAAAGCCGAGCAAAAGAAACCTAGTGGTTTGTTGCAACCATTAGAAATTCTAGAATGGAAATGGGAACAAATCTCAATGGATTTCATTGATGGGTTACCAAGGATTAGATCGGGCTATGATAGTATTTGGGTGATCGTAGACCGATTGACCAGGAGTGCAAGGTTTATACCCATCAAATCGAATAGAACAGCAACTAATTTAGCAGAACTGTATATGAAGTGGGTAATGAGATTTCATGGAGTACCCAAAGGAATTGTAAGTGACCAAGATCCGTTGTTCATTAGTGGATTTTGGAAGAGCTTACAAGAGGCTTTAGGATCATAATTACATCAGTATCACGTACCATCCTCAAACCGACGGTCAGACAGAGAGGGTGAATCGTATATTGGAGGATCTCTTGAGAGCTTGTATATTGGATTTTGGAGGGTCATGGGATGACCATTTGCATCTGGTTGAATTCGCATATAATAATAGTTATCAATCCAGTATTAGTATGGCTCCATTTGAAGCTTTGTAACTCACCACCATGTTGTTAGAAACCGGTGAGAAATTTGTACTTGGGCCGGATGTAATAAGAGAAACTTCAGACAAGATCAAGGTTATCCAACGGTGAATGAAGGCAGCCCAAGATAGGCAGAAGAGTTATGTTGATAAGAGGAGAAGAGATCTAAAATTCTCCATTGGCGACTTGATGTTTGTCAAGATTTCTCCGTTAAAGAGCGTGATTCGATTTGGCAGGAGAGGCAAGTTAACACCGAGATTTGTTGGTCCATTCCCAGTTCTCGAGCAAGTTGGGAATTTAGCATATAAAGTTGAGTTACCCGACACGATGGCGGGAGTTCATGACGTATTTCATGTTTCCCAGTTAAGGAAATTCGTGCACGACCCCGATGTGGCTATTTCACCTGATCAGTTGGATGATATCGAAGTAGAACCCGAGGCGGTTGGGAACCACAAGCCGATTCGTATTGTTGAGCACGATACGAAGAAACTTTGAAGGAAAGCGGTGAATCTACTCAAGGTTCAGTGGTGCGTGGATGAGAATGACTGTACTTGGGAGACAGAGGAGAAGACGTATCCATAACTCTTTGCTCGGTAAGATTTTAAATTTCGATTTAGTTATTCTGCATGCTAGGATAGGTTTGTTTTGTATGTTTGATTGCAAGATATGGCTGGTAGGCATGCGGGGCCCATTGGTTGCTTCTTAGTTGAGGAATTTCGGGGGCAAAATTTCTTTGGGGGGGGGGGGGACGGGAGTGTAACGACCCGCATTCTACACATCGGAAGATCATAGAATATTTATTTTATTTTCATATGAGGTCGCATGATCGTGTAACTTTGGGGAACGGCTATTGGGGTCATTTCCCATGTTCACGATTTTTGCCGATTTTTAAATGACTGTTTTGCCAGTAGCTGATCTTGTTTCGGCCATACCTTTTGATTAGTAAGGATTTTTGACTTGAAACCACTTCCATTGGATTCAGATGATGGTTTACAATTCCGTAGAGTCGTCACATTAGCCAAACGGACTCACCGTTTGGGAGATATGGCTGAAACAAGGTTTAGAAGGTGAAAAACAGCTTAACTGGGCCTAATTACGGTGATTAGCTAGAGGGCCCATAACCCATTTCGGGATTAGGGTTATGGGGAGGCTAAGAACAGTTAGGAAACGATTTTTATTTCACTTTTCCGCCGCCTAAAACATTTCCCTAACCCTAGCAATGGCCTCCAACACCCAAATCACCTTCTAATCACCATTTAATCAAGTTTTAGCCTAATCTACATCTAATCAAGACAAATTAGCATCAAACTGGGAATAGATGTAACAACCCGTATTTCGATAACATGATTAAGACGAGAATCAAGGAAGAATTTAATTTTAAATTCTGAATCAAGTGAAACGGGCTATGCCATTGCGTTCGTCTCGGAAAAATACGCGAAATAGAGTCCGAGTTTTCGGAAATCGGAGTCCGTATGGCCAAGATATGGCCTCGCGAAGTTTCATGAAAAATTCCCAAATTAAAGTATACTTAATTAAGTGAAATGGGTTGCGCAGAGAAATATATATTGATATATATATATATATATATATATATATATATAATTGAAGATTAAATAAATAAATATACAAAAATGTTCAAAACAGCGAATTAGGAGAGGGGAATAACCGAACCGGCTGATTTTTGAGGTCGACCCGAGCCCGCTGGGTCGACTAGGGGTTAATCCAGGGTGTTTGGCTGTCAACCCGTGGGCCGATTCGCTCAAATGCAGATTTTGCATTTGGATGGTTCTCATGGTTCATCTTTAATCTAAAGGCCCTAGATGGTTCCTACACTTGACTTCTTCCCCAAGACATGCTTTGATGGCTTGGATTGAATCTAGGTTTAATCTTATGGCCTAAAACACTTGCCTAATCTATAAATAAGCCCCTAAACCCCCCTAATCCCTCATTATTCTCTCATGTAGCTAAACTATGGCCAAATTTCTACTCTCATGGCCTCCACTCAACTATCCTAGCCTCCACTTCATTCCTATGAAAGGTTTCATGATCATGAGAGTGTTAGAGAGTCCCTATGTTAGTATGAGAGCTTCTCAAGTTGGTTTCAAGGCAAAAGCTTTGATCTTTGTTCATAAAGAGAGTGTTTTTGTTGATTTGGAGGGTTCATCTTTGGGGTTTTGGGTGATGGCATGCATAGGCTTCATCATAAGCTTTGGTTTAATCGATTTAGGCCTTCATAGCAAGGTAAGCCCTTCCCTACTCTTAGGTATTAACTATGAAGTTAAAAGTTCATGTTGAAAGTTTGGGTTTGATCATTGAGAATGATGCATGCTATCATGTTATGCAAGTTTATGAAGTCATTATCTTGATCTTATGAGCTAAAAGCCACAACCTTTATGTTGAAATGTTGCATTATGCAACATGAAAACCTTCATAATCATTATGTCAACTTGCATATGAAGTCATAATCCTTATATGATGATATATGCGAGTTTCTAGTTATCATTCCATGTCTTTTGTCACCATGATTCGCTTATGTGCCAAGTTTGGGTTTATGCATGTTTTTGAGGCTTAAGAATGTAACATGCAATCTAATGAACACATTTGTGCCTCATTTGCCACCATGATTAACTTGTGGCTCAATATCCATTTTTGTCATGCCTTTGTCAAGTCTCTTCTTTTAGTCCATTACGTTGTTGCGAACGTATATGCGAGTTTAAAAGCGTTGGGGTCACATTATGGGGAAAACATAATGACATGAACATGATTTGGGTAAATGGGTAGAAACATGACAACATGTAACGTTAAATATGACATGTGTTTATACTTGAAAACATAACTTGAAATGTAACATGGAAGTTGACATGTAAGTATGCATAAAAACATAAGCTTGGGAATTTACCTATTAAGTTAGGTCTACCCATTGGGAATTTACCTATTAAGTTAGGTCTACCCAATTGCTTGAAAACTTGACTATGAACATGATACTAGACTAAACATGAAGGTGGCCAACTCGAGGTTGGGTTGAGTTTGCAACGTAAAACTACCCGGAACCGACCGGCCTAACTAGTAGTTGCAAACAATAGGACCCAATGTGAGAAGTTGGTCATGTTGTGCTTGAACCCGAGGTTAGACCAAGTTGTGGTGTAAATCTACCCGGACCCGCCCGGCTTAACTAGTAACCACAACAAAGTCTAATGTGAGAGGTTGGGGTGCATTAAATAATTAATGCCACATAATAGGGTTAAGTTAAGTTGATTAATGAGGCTTAACCAAATATGACATGGACAAATGGGTTAAGTAATTTGATTAGGCTAATGATACTTAACAAAACATGACAGTGTTGGGTAGGTTAAGTAACTTGATTTGCCTAACGACAATTGACCATTTTTATACGACGAGGGGACGGGATTAAGTTAACCAACACTTAATCAATCCAACACGATAACTTGATAAGGTCAAGTGAATTTTCTTAGTAACACTTAACCGTTTAATACAGTTAATGGATGGGGTTAAGGCAACTCAGACCTAACTAATCTAAACATGGTAATTGGACGGGGTTAAGTTAATTTACACTTAACTAATCCAACTCGTTAGTTTGATATGGTTAAGTGACCTATACTTAACCAATCTAACGTGAAAACATGATAAGGCTAAGTCACGAATCACTTGAATACGCTTGACCGATTTGACTCGGTAATTTGACCAGGTCAAGTTAATTTATATAATTAACCAATCTAAAATGATAATTAGACGAGGTTAAGTTATGGATTGCTTAATATACTTAGCCAACTTGACACATGGTTTGTAGGGTTAAGTCTTGGACTTGGATACTTAGCCAATTTTGACATGGTTTGTAGACGGGCTAAGTTATGAACTTAAGTGACACTTAACCCATTAGATAAACCCTAATTCGGAGGATTAGGTAAATAACCATAGTTAACAAGGATTATGGAAATAAGGCTAAGTGGTAAACCTTAGTTAAGGGAAACTAAGTAATAATTCTTAGTCAAGGAAATTTGGACCATTTCTTCGATAGATTAGTAACCCGATACGTTAGGTCAACGTTTAAGTATGCGTGTAGGAGCGGGCTATATGATTTAGATAAAGGCTCCAGCGAACTGGGTAACGAAGCAGCGGCTTCGGGGAACGTGAGGATATTCTTGGTATCCCTCTGTGAGGTCGCAGATGATCATCCTGGGCTCACAAGAGGTTAAGGTCTGCGTTAGAAGAACCAAGAGTATGCCTTGGTTGCTATACGAGCGACCTAAAGACTGGGATGGATAGCAGTGAGTCGACGAATACATAAGGTGCCCGAGATAGCAAGTTCGTCGATCATCTACCATTTTGAGTCAAGCATGTACGTACGGAAAGGCAGGGAACACCCAACAGACCATAATTGCTATCTAATTATGGGTGAGGTAGGCCGTAGGATGTGGGCTGGCCGGAGTGTAGTTCTCATGCAAGATTTTCTCTTGTGTTGCCTTTCACTAGTTGAGGGAGGGGTCTCGTGGGACCATAGCCACGTGAAGAAAAGAAGACCTTAGTATCTGCATCGGCAGATAAATCTAAAGCTCCCGACCGAGTCCTGTATTTCTCGTTTTGCCCTGTGACAGGACTCGGATGGCACGATGTGATACATGTGCATACAGTTATAGAAAAACGATTCATGATGAATGCGTGGGAAAAAGGGCGCGGTTGAGGGTTAGCGTAATCCCTAGTGGCCTAGGTGGTTTAACGCAAACCGAAATACGAAAGCATGCAATAGGTAAGCGTAATCCCTAGTGGTGCTAGGTGGCGTAAGTCCTAGTAGTTCAAACGATGATTCATATGGAAGAGCCTAGCTAGAACAAGGGTGACAGTCCAAACGATTTCAAGGATAATACGACATGAGGAAGCCCGTACGAGGTACGGCAAAGGACTGAACTTATATACATGGAAAGAAACATATGATTTGAGTAACCTATATATGCGATATATTAGGTTGACATGGACCATTACATAACATTGGGCAAGGGACATTCATGGTTAACACATGACGCGGGTTGGGATACTAGTACGAGAGGTGCAGAGCAAAAATACATGTTAGAACCAGGAAGAATATACGAAACAGATACCTTGGGATGTTAGACGGGGTAGATACCTTGGGATAGTATACTTGATAGAAATCTGACGATGGGATACTTTGATTTATCATGATGCCGTAGTTTATCGCGATACCTTAGTTTATCTAAGTTCAATAGTTCACCCTGTTATTTTGATTTAGCTTATCTATCTT
Organism: Allium sativum; assembly: GCA_030737875.1. Lineage (NCBI taxonomy): Eukaryota > Viridiplantae > Streptophyta > Magnoliopsida > Asparagales > Amaryllidaceae > Allium > Allium sativum. The sequence continues at coordinate 34,759 of JASFAX010002347.1, read as the reverse complement.
GTTGTCATGCTTATGTTCATCTCAGTTTCTCATGACAGTTAGCTTTACTAGTTTTTATACTAATAGTAGATAGGGCTTACTCAGTCTTTTTGACTGACCCGTTTTGTTTCGCCTCTTTTCTTCCGTTCCCCCCCAGGTTACAGGGAGGAAACAATGCTGTTTAGTTCGGACTTCTTCTGCTTGAAGGTCATCATGGATGGCTTGGACTTTTCTTGGCTATGGCTACTTTACTGTTTTTACTTGGGGAATAATTTATGAAAAAGTCTTTATGCTTCTTTACTATTGCAAGACAGGTTTTGATGTACTTTGATGTAAAAGGCTTTAGACCTTATTTATTCATGTTATGAAAGTTCGATTTTACTTCCGCTATTTTATATGTTCTGTCTTGTGATATTTCTGTGCATGTTTACCAATAATGCCCCTCTAAAGCTAGTGCATTCCTTTGCGAGTGACCCTAGCGGAGGCGGGGTGTTACATTTGGTATCAGAGCAGAAGGTTACTAGACTGGGCAAAAGTTTTTAAAGACCTTCTGAAAACTATTTGAAAAACCGTTTACAAAGAAGCAATTTTTCAAGAAAATTTTCTTTTAAAAGGAAAAAGGCTATTCCCCAAAGGCCATTAGCATTATCCTTGTTTCCTTGATTGAGTCTCTTTTCCTTTCTTTCCTCCATCTGTAGTCACAGTGGTTTTGACTGCGACTAGTCTCTCTAGCTGCGTAAGTGTTTCCCGTACGATGGAGGTGGTTCTCGAGAGACCGTTGCAGAGTTATGCATGAAAGGATAGTAAGAACAAGGATAAAGGATACGAGCTCAGGGATAAGCAACATGTAGGTATGGCTGAGTCCTAAAAGGAGGGAGAAAGATGAACAATGAAACCCATGACGAGAGAGTATCTTTGGCATGGTGAAACGGGATGGATAGTTAAGTATCATGGAACAGGGACAAGATCATTCGGAGGGCAGTAGTATGCTCTCATTTCTAGGGTACCTTGGAAGGAGGGTAACGATCTTGTTAAAGGTTTAGCTTTTCTTCTCTATCATCCCGTTAGGACTTTGGTTTGATCATCGTATCATTTAAGTCTGCTTCGATAGTTGAGTCTCTGCACCTTAAGTACTAGCGTATTAGAGAATCCCATTTTTGTCTCAAGTCCTGTGGAGAATCGGTCCATTTATTCATGACTTGTTTTGGATTTGAGAATGACATGCCTCAGTTATGGATGGATTCTAGGGATGAAGTGGTTATCCAGTAAGGGGTGCCACTCTCGGTTTTGATAGGAGGGTAGTTAGACTCTAGACTAGACTTGGTAATACCCTCGAAGTCTCGTGGAACCTTTTTGGGTTCGGTTATGATTAGTTACCTAGAATCCCTTGATACCTTTATTGTAAATTTGAAGCCCGATCGAGTGGTGTTCGCCAATAAGACGGATGGTTTATTTCACTTATGCATGGGTTATAGAAATCACCCTAGTAAGTGCGCTTAACCTGGTTGGCATCTGTTTACTTTCAAGAGAAAGTTCTTCTATGTGGAATACCTTATGGTACGAGGTCCGAGATTCACTAGTGAATTTTGGAAAGCTTGCATGAGATCATGGGTACGCAGTCATGTTTGCGTCAAGTATTCTAGGAAAAGGATAAGTGCAAGAGGAACGAGAGGCGACGAGGAAATGAGTTCCAACTCATGTTATGGAAACAGGAAATAAGAAGCTGCGAAATCGTGAAGTAAAAGGGGCGGTCAAGGCACGATGGAACTAAGCTCAAGGTAATGCGACTCAGGAGACTGAAGACTAAATACGCGCATAATATCTCTTTTTGGGAGTATATCCTTGATCCCTGTTTTCCTGTAGAGCTTGGTTGTAGGCTATCTTTTGTGGACATCTCCTCGGTCCTATTTTCTGTTACAAACCCCGTAAGGAGTTTGTCTTGTTTATCTTCTCGACCCTGTTTCAGGGAATTCTAGGTAGAACCCTATGGATGTAAACATGTATTTGAAACATGTTATGATTGATATGGTTGCAAGTGGTTGCAAGTGGTTGCTCGTTGATGCGCGAATACACATTAGATACTAGCTCGACTCGGTCACACTTCATATTGCATATGCACGAGTATTTATACTTGTTTATGGATGAAATCGAATGTATTATCATGCGGTTGTGGCATATGGATGAATGATTGTGCACGCATATAGTATCTATATGACTAGGACTATTTGCATACATGTTGGATTCATGGCACTATACATATTTTTGCATTAGAAAGATTATTCAGGCCTGATCATTAGCATTAGCTAAGGAACATGTACACACACGTTTTGCATATATTCATACAGCATTAGAAATCATCTAAGGATAATGGTTGCTTGTGGATGATGTTTTGAGTAGATGGATGATGGATGGTAGGATATGTTCTTCCTAACTTGGAGATTTCGGGGACAAAATCCTAAAAGGTGGGGAGAATGTAACAACCCGTATTTCGATAACATGATTAAGACGAGAATCAAGGAAGAATTTAATTTTAAATTCTGAATCAAGTGAAACGGGCTATGCCATTGCGTTCGTCTCGGAAAAATACGCGAATTAGAGTCCGAGTTTTCGGAAATCGGAGTCCGTATGGCCAAGATATGGCCTCGCGAAGTTTCACGAAAAATTCCCAAATTAAAGTATACTTAATTAAGTGAAATGGGTTGCGCAGAGAAATATATATTGATATATATATATATATATATAATTGAAGATTAAATAAATAAATATACAAAAATGTTCAAAACAGCGAATTAGGAGAGGGGAATAACCGAACCGGCCGATTTTTGAGGTCGACCCGAGCTCGCTGGGTCGACTAGGGGTTAATCCAGGGTGTTTGGCTGTCAACCCGTGGGCCGATTCGCTCAAATGCAGATTTTGCATTTGGATGGTTCTCATGGTTCATCTTTAATATAAAGGCCCTAGATGGTTCCTACACTTGACTTCTTACCCAAGACATGCTTTGATGGCTTGGATTGAATCTAGGTTTAATCCTATGGCCTAAAACACTTGCCTAATCTATAAATAAGCCCCTAAACCCCCCTAATCCCTCATTATTCTCTCATGTAGCTAAACTATGGCCAAATTTCTACTCTCATGGCCTCCACTCAACTATCCTAGCCTCCACTTCATTCCTATGAAAGGTTTCATAATCATGAGAGTGTTAGAGAGTCCCTATGTTAGTATGAGAGCTTCTCAAGTTGGTTTCAAGGCAAAAGCTTTGATCTTTGTTCATAAAGAGAGTGTTTTTGTTGATTTGGAGGGTTCATCTTTGGGGTTTTGGGTGATGGCATGCATAGGCTTCATCATAAGCTTTGGTTTAATCGATTTAGGCCTTCATAGCAAGGTAAGCCCTTCCCTACTCTTAGGTATTAACTATGAAGTTAAAAGTTCATGTTGAAAGTTTGGGTTTGATCATTGAGAATGATGCATGCTATCATGTTATGCAAGTTTATGAAGTCATTATCTTGATCTTATGAGCTAAAAGCCACAACCTTTATGTTGAAATGTTGCATTATGCAACATGAAAACCTTCATAATCATTATGTCAACTTGCATATGAAGTCATAATCCTTATATGATGATATATGCGAGTTTCTAGTTATCATTCCATGTCTTTTGTCACCATGATTCGCTTATGTGCCAAGTTTGGGTTTATGCATGTTTTTGAGGCTTAAGAATGTAACATGCAAGCTAATGAACACATTTGTGCCTCATTTGCCACCATGATTAACTTGTGGCTCAATATCCATTTTTGTCATGCCTTTGTCAAGTCTCTTCTTTTAGTCCATTACGTTGTTGCGAACGTATATGCGAGTTTAAAAGCGTTGGGGTCACATTATGGGGAAAACATAATGACATGAACATGATTTGGGTAAATGGGTAGAAACATGACAACATGTAACGTTAAATATGACATGTGTTTATACTTGAAAACATAACTTGAAATGTAACATGGAAGTTGACATGTAAGTATGCATAAAAACATAAGCTTGGGAATTTACCTATTAAGTTAGGTCTACCCATTGGGAATTTACCTATTAAGTTAGGTCTACCCAATTGCTTGAAAACTTGACTATGAACATGATACTAGACTAAACATGAAGGTGGCCAACTCGAGGTTGGGTTGAGTTTGCAACGTAAAACTACCCGGAACCGACCGGCCTAACTAGTAGTTGCAAACAATAGGACCCAATGTGAGAAGTTGGTCATGTTGTGCTTGAACCCGAGGTTAGACCAAGTTGTGGTGTAAATCTACCCGGACCCGCCCGGCTTAACTAGTAACCACAACAAAGTCTAATGTGAGAGGTTGGGGTGCATTAAATAATTAATGCCACATAATAGGGTTAAGTTAATTTGATTAATGAGGCTTAACCAAATATGACATGGACAAATGGGTTAAGTAATTTGATTAGGCTAATGATACTTAACAAAACATGACAGTGTTGGGTAGGTTAAGTAACTTGATTTGCCTAACGAAAATTGACCATTTTTATACGACGAGGGGACGGGATTAAGTTAACCAACACTTAATCAATCCAACACGATAACTTGATAAGGTCAAGTGAATTTTCTTAGTAACACTTAACCGTTTAATACAGTTAATGGATGGGGTTAAGGCAACTCAGACCTAACTAATCTAAACATGGTAATTGGACGGGGTTAAGTTAATTTACACTTAACTAATCCAACTCGTTAGTTTGATATGGTTAAGTGACCTATACTTAACCAATCTAACGTGAAAACATGATAAGGCTAAGTCACGAATCACTTGAATACGCTTGACCGATTTGACTCGGTAATTTGACCAGGTCAAGTTAATTTATATAATTAACCAATCTAAAATGATAATTAGACGAGGTTAAGTTATGGATTGCTTAATATACTTAGCCAACTTGACACATGGTTTGTAGGGTTAAGTCTTGGACTTGGATACTTAGCCAATTTTGACATGGTTTGTAGACGGGCTAAGTTATGAACTTAAGTGACACTTAACCCATTAGATAAACCCTAATTCGGAGGATTAGGTAAATAACCATAGTTAACAAGGATTATGGAAATAAGGCTAAGTGGTAAACCTTAGTTAAGGGAAACTAAGTAATAATTCTTAGTCAAGGAAATTTGGACCATTTCTTCGATAGATTAGTAACCCGATACGTTAGGTCAACGTTTAAGTATGCGTGTAGGAGCGGGCTATATGATTTAGATAAAGGCTCCAGCGAACTGGGTAACGAAGCAGCGGCTTCGGGGAACGTGAGGATATTCTTGGTATCCCTCTGTGAGGCCGCAGATGATCATCCTGGGCTCACAAGAGGTTAAGGTCTGCGTTAGAAGAACCAAGAGTATGCCTTGGTTGCTATACGAGCGACCTAAAGACTGGGATGGATAGCAGTGAGTCGACGAATACATAAGGTGCCCGAGATAGCAAGTTCGTCGATCATCTACCATTTTGAGTCAAGCATGTACGTACGGAAAGGCAGGGAACACCCAACAGACCATAATTGCTATCTAATTATGGGTGAGGTAGGCCGTAGGATGTGGGCTGGCCGGAGTGTAGTTCTCATGCAAGATTTTCTCTTGTGTTGCCTTTCACTAGTTGAGGGAGGGGTCTCGTGGGACCATAGCCACGTGAAGAAAAGAAGACCTTAGTATCTGCATCGGCAGATAAATCTAAAGCTCCCGACCGAGTCCTGTATTTCTCGTTTTGCCCTGTGACAGGACTCGGATGGCACGATGTGATACATGTGCATACAGTTATAGAAAAACGATTCATGATGAATGCGTGGGAAAAAGGGCGCGGTTGAGGGTTAGCGTAATCCCTAGTGGCCTAGGTGGTTTAACGCAAACCGAAATACGAAAGCGTGCAATAGGTAAGCGTAATCCCTAGTGGTGCTAGGTGGCGTAAGTCCTAGTAGTTCAAACGATGATTCATATGGAAGAGCCTAGCTAGAACAAGGGTGACAGTCCAAACGATTTCAAGGATAATACGACATGAGGAAGCCCGTACGAGGTACGGCAAAGGACTGAACTTATATACATGGAAAGAAACATATGATTTGAGTAACCTATATATGCGATATATTAGGTTGACATGGACCATTACATAACATTGGGCAAGGGACATTCATGGTTAACACATGACGCGGGTTGGGATACTAGTACGAGAGGTGCAGAGCAAAAATACATGTTAGAACCAGGAAGAATATACGAAACAGATACCTTGGGATGTTAGACGGGGTAGATACCTTGGGATAGTATACTTGATAGAAATCTGACGATGGGATACTTTGATTTATCATGATGCCGTAGTTTATCGCGATACCTTAGTTTATCTAAGTTCAATAGTTCACCCTGTTATTTTGATTTAGCTTATCTATCTTGTTGTCATGCTTATGTTCATCTCAGTTTCTCATGACAGTTAGCTTTACTAGTTTTTATACTAATAGTAGATAGGGCTTACTCAGTCTTTTTGACTGACCCGTTTTGTTTCGCCTCTTTTCTTCCGTTTCCCCCCCCAGGTTACAGGGAGGAAACAATGCTGTTTAGTTCGGACTTCTTCTACTTGAAGGTCATCATAGATGGCTTGGACTTTTCTTGGCTATGGCTACTTTACTGTTTTTACTTGGGGAATAATTTATGAAAAAGTCTTTATGCTTCTTTACTATTGCAAGACAGGTTTTGATGTACTTTGATGTAAAAGGCTTTAGACCTTATTTATTCATGTTATGAAAGTTCGATTTTACTTCCGCTATTTTATATGTTCTGTCTTGTGATATTTCTGTGCATGTTTACCAATAATGCCCCTCTAAAGCTAGTGCATTCCTTTGCGAGTGACCCTAGCGGAGGCGGGGTGTTACAATAGAGTTGCTGTGTTGCATAGAGATTCATCCTAAATCAGATATATTTTCAGATTTATGATTTATTTGCGGCTAAGGTAAGTGATTTGCTTTGTTTCTCACTAATTACGGCTAATTAGGGGTGATTAGTGTTAATTAGCGAAATCATAACTCAGAAAAATCTGAATAAATTTGTAAAATTCTAAAATATTATTTTAGGGCTCTGATAGAAATTTGGGGTAATTTGGACAAGTTTTGCTAATTGTATGCTTAAACATGGTTAAGGGGGATTAAGGGGAAAACATGGGTTTTTGGGTATGTTTAATCCATTTTGACATGATTAATTATCATTTTGGTGTTTGTGGTTGATGTTGTATGTTGCTATGAATGTTGGTATGATTTGTGATTTCTTAACGAAGTTAAATTGGTCGAAAACGCCTTCTTGTGGCGTAAATAGCTCGTTGGAAGTGGTGTAGGAATTCGGATCGGATAGGATTTGGAGGGTCGGATCAGATCGCCCATCGGATCGTGGAGTACCATCACGAACCGAGTCGTTCCCCCGAACCAAACCGCCTGCATGAAGTCCTCGAGCGCCATCATGAGCAGAACCATGGAATGCCATCATGAACCCAAGAGCGGGTCACGAGTTCGAACTGAATGAGTACCACGATCCGACCAGGAGCTCATGAACTACTCGCACCTGTAGCTCTCGACCCGAACTGGAGCATCACCACAAGCCCGAACCGGAGCTTCATCATGAATCGGATCAGGAGCCCCCCACGAGCCACCATGATGACCATGAGCTGGAGTATGTATCACGGACCGACCGGGAGTATGTACGACCAAACTGAACCGAACCAAGGACAAGGAGGAGGACCGAACCGAACCCAGAGGAGACCAAAACCCGAGATGCAAAGGTAGTCCATAGGAGAAGTTTGTACTCAGGATCCAGATGGGAACCAACGAATCAACTTCATGATTGGGCTTTGCTGCGGGACGTATGTTAAGGGGTTATCGACGTCCATAACTTTGATTCACCACCGAGACGGATGTTAGGCTACGAATCTGTGCAGCGGGGTAGTTATTACTTCATGGGGGCAGAGTGATCATAGCATGGCTATGAGCCATTGCAGTGGAGTGGTCATGACTTCATGGGGCAGAGTGGACATAGTAAGGGACCAATGGCTATGGATCAGTGCAGTAGAGACATTATGATTCCATGGGGCAGAGTGATCATAGCAAAGGACTTGGGTGGTCAAAGTAGTGGATATCGTATGCTTTACGAACTGAGTGAGTGATGCAAGGATGGTTGCTATGCTTGATTTTCTGATATCACCATGACATGCACACCCCCTCCCCCGTATCTTTATACCATATGCTAGTGTCACCTTACAGTATTGTACTCCTGTTGTGCTAACTCTTTGGTTGCAGATCCAGGTTCAGGTATGGTTTAGTATACCTATTATTGTTCTGTGTTGCTGCTTATCGCTCATACCAGACTTTTGTCTAACCCAGAGTTTTATGTCTCTTCTTATTACTCTGGGTGCTCCTAAACGACCAGACTAGAGAAAGGTTAGCTGGTTATGCATGAGTAGCTGATCCAGAGACGAGCAGGAGACTCCCACGTATGATATATATGTATTCTCCCTGTGTCGCTGATGGTCACTACTTTGGGCATTAGTAGTGTACCTTCCTTATTTTGCTTTAGATACAGTTTTTGAAAGTTGTAATAATGATGATGTGGAACATAAGCTGTATTTGAATTTTCCGCTACTATGATGATTTAGTTTTCAGCTTAAGCAATGTCTCGCCTGTTTTATGTCAAAGTTATGTTATTATTATATTTTATCCCATGCGCTGTGAGACATTCTATAGGTTCCTTGTTAGTTTCTTTTCCTTTCTTTGGCGACCGTCCCGTGCTAGTTGGACATTGGCACAACGCACTTTCATTGGAAATGTCGGCTGGTGCGAGGCGGGCCGTCACATTAACTTAGATGAAAATCAAATATATATTGGATCTACAAATTTCACGGGTACTGTCGACTTGGGTTAGGTATAAATTTTGTTACTAAAGTTAAATTAGAGATGGATGCTTTTTGGGTGGATTACTCACTGTGCTTCAAATACTAATCTTAGGGTTGCTGATTTCGATAGTTAATTCGGTCCATGTCCATATCTCTGTATTAAAGACTGTGACTTACTACACCGAATCTTTCTATAACTAGTTCTTTCAAGTTCATGTACCATTTTTATGAGATTGGAAAATAGAGTTTAGAAATAGTTTTCAAATTGTTGTTTACGTATTACTAGGCATCAGTTTTAAGGTAGATCCGAGCGAAAACAATGATTTACTTTCTACTTTGGATCTGAGTTACTGCTAACAATTACGATTTTCATAACAGGATTTGCTAGATACTGTAAAATTACATGTATAGTTATTACCACCATTGATTTTTCTAATGCATTTTGAGAATACATGAGGTAGAGTAATTGGAGGAACAATTGGAATATAAGTTGTTGAGTATCCTCATATGTAAAGCTTTGCCCTTGGTTGGGCTGAATGCATACTATTTATTTTCTTTTCTACCTTCCCTTTCAGATTATTAGGATCGGATCATATAGGAACAAGTCTACAATAACTGGGAACTGCCTTAAGTTCACGCATGGGAAGAGAGAGCACAAGTGAGATCCATGTTTTGGGGCCTCACCAGCTTTAGTAGATATACATCAATGCAATTTGTCAATCAACTTATGGAATACAGCTTTTCACGATGCATTTACCAGACTATGCCCAGTTAGACCAAGTGGTCATGAGTGTGGCTGCTTGCCTATATTGGCACGAAAGGTACACTATTACTCAATCCCCGCTTTAATCTACAAAACACATCTTGAATGAATCACGCACTGATTGGAGCTTACTTTCTAGACCTACATAAAATAGAAGTTTGCATTAAACTTATGTCGTAAACTTGTTTTGTGGTAAGAAATGTGTTTGTGTTCTTTGAAAATTGTTTAATTGTGTTTTATGGTTAAAAGATTCATAAGAAACTTTATACTTCTTCAAGTTTCAATGCCTAAATAAGCAAAGTAGGGTCCGTGGTCATTTAAAGCAATGTTCCTTCAACCGGTTAATTATTATCTAGGTTCACACGGGAATGATATCAGCCTTCAAATCATAATCACTCCTCGAAATTCACCTTCAACGTGTGCACTCCATGCCTCTGTACTCTGCTTCCTTGGTCATCCTAGCATCTTTGCATTTAAAGATCACCATCAATGAGATATAGTGGCTCTAAGTTGTATTATCGATATTATTTTAACAATAAAAATGAAAGAATGCAAAATCCACCTCTAACATGTCATTAAAAAGGAATGGAGGATGAATATTGATCTATAAAGAGGAAGAATACCGATCTATAAAATATAGGCATGAAATAATGAGAAGGTAGATGTATGTATACTAGAACATTTAGCCTTCACTGAAATGAAAATATGTTATATCTCGGTACTGTGGTCCACGAGTTAAATTCATTTGGATCATTAGTTTCCATTTTTCATTAACTATATTCAGGTGATGAAACAATGTGTCTCCAGATTAGATGTTGCAATGTTTAATGCTATACTACGTGAATCTGCTACTGAGATGCCAACGGATCTGATATCAGATCCAATTGTTGATTCAAAATTTTTGCCCATACCAGCAGGGGACCTGAGCTTTGGATCCTGTGCACAGCTTAAAAATTCAGTAAGAATTACATCATTTTGTTTATGCTTTTTAAGTAAAGAATCAGATTGTGGTTGTCGCTATTGCTGTAAATTTTTACATTATGTACAACATTCATGATATCCTTTATATATCATTAGATCTGAGGCTAAGGTAGTGGATTTTCATGTGAACACGTAGAATTTACTTTTTAATTGCACTATTGTAGCTTTTCTTTTTTTTGAAGCAACTCTAGACAATGTACCGAATTTTGATTCAATATATAATTAAATATGGTTTCTTTTATGTAATTCAGTACTTTAGGGCTGAACATGAACTATATGTATGGTATGAGGCAATGCATTTAAAATCACTCCTTTTTCTCTCTAAAAATAATATTAATGATAATGGATTTGGTGTTTTGCAGATTGGAAACTGATCTAGATGTTTATCAGATTTCTTTGGCCTGGATTTTGAAGATTGCACAAAAGACGATGAAGATAACAATGAGCATCATGACATTAAGAGAGCAAATACTAGATCGAAATCCTTTGCACTTCTTAACGAACTCAACGATCTTCTAATGGTTCCTAAATACATGCTTATCGACAAAGATATCAGAAAAGAAGTTGATATTAGACTGCTACTGTATGTTTACTAGACATTGCCAAACCTTATTTCCGATATTATGTTGCATATGCAGATATGTCCTTGATCACAAGAATATTATGTAATTTCACACCTGATGAGTTCTGCTTGGATCATGTTCATAGTATCGTTCTGGAGGATTTAAATGCTGAGGTAGCTCTTGTTATTATTTTTCTTTTTTACTATCCTACACATTTGAACATTTATTCTCTTTAGTGTTGAAAGCTTGGCTTTGAATTTACTATGAAATCAATTTAAAGCAAACGCAATTGTCTATTATTTTCACAATTACAGAGTTTGTTGGAGGTTAGCCAATTTGAAAATGATCGAAACAACATATTCCCATACTTAGCTACTTCAGTTCTGTACAAACCTCCTTCGCTTTCTGAGGTGGCAAACAAGGTAGCGGATGTGAATGGAAAAGTTGTGTTGGCTAGAAGTGCTTCAATTTTACAAAGAAAAGAGTATGCTTATGTATCTTTTGTGGACAAAACTTCTATCTATCTTATGTATCTTTTGTGTTAGATCGATGTATATATTTTGAAACAGTTATGTTTTTTGTGACGGGTTTAGTTAGTGATGTACTATGTGTATGTTGATCGAATATTATGTTAATTAAGATATATGAATGATTCTGTGTAGTCATATCTGTTGCATTGAAATATGAATCATATTATTATTAATATATATGAATTATTTATATTAGTAAGGTGTATATGAGTTACAACAGCAAAAAAAAGTTGTAATAAATCATTTTACAACAGTGTGAAAAAGTTGTAATATTCTGGAAGTCACAACAGTAATCACCAGTTGTCATATCTATGATCTTACGATATTTAAATGTTTGCAAAAAAGGGGAATAAAAGTTGTAATAAAATTTATTACAACTGTGAGTAAAAGTTGTTAAATATCATATTTCACAACGGTGTTGCAACGGTGCAGAAATGTTGTAAAAGATAAGTATATTACAACTTTTTAATACACGACGGTGGCTCCACCGTTGTAAAAACTTTTTACAACGTTTTACACCGTTGTAATATGGTATATTTGTTGTAGTGGTGTAATCTTAAGCTATATATATATAGGCATGGATTTAGGGGAGTTATGTATACTAGTATAAAATTAAGTATTATAACCTTAGAATAGATAGATAGATATAGGAAATTATTTATGGTATAGATTTAGGGGGAGTATATTTAGAATTTCTTTCCGTTGATGACAAAGAGGGAGAAATTATAATTTAAGAATTAGTTAGGCTTAGTATAAGGGAGAGTATGTAGGATTCATGATGAAAGGGGGATGTTCGAAGGACCAGATCAAAAAGTATCAACAGGTATGAATATTTTATGAATCAAGGTTGTCATCATCAAAAAGGGGGAAATTGTTGGAGAATGGAGTTTTGATGGCAACAACCTTACTTCAATTATCATTATTAATTGATTATAAAATATATACTAACATCTCTATCTAGAATATATATATATGTTAGGTTTGTATACAAGACTTAAATACTGAAGACTGTACAGTTTTAGAGTTCCAAGAGATTCAGGATTCGGAAGAGATTCAAGACTCATGAGTTATCAAGTTATCAAGATTTCAAGAGTTCAAGAAAAAATAGTAATATAGTCTAGCTTATATGTAAGACTCTGAATAGCACTCCGAGTTCAAATTCTAATTTTCAAACTCTGTTCAAATCCTGATTTCAAATTATTTTTCTAAATGATTTCAAATTATTATCTTTCTTACGAGTTCAAACACATATGTTTATAAAGTTTTTAAATATATATATTTATATATATAGTTTTATAGTTTTAAACCTTATGACTTTATATATATATATAATATTATTATGATTTCATACGATTTTACACTTTAGAATATTTATTTATATTACTAAGTTTTGATTCAAGAATTTCCAGAATAATACATATGTTTAAACACTTGAAAAATAGTTTTAAAAAATCAAAATATAAGGCATATTCTGACATACAACTGTCATTTTTTTCAATTTTCGAAGGAAGTATCTTTTCACTATTTGTAACATTTCTGAAACGTTGCAACCATTGAGACATTATAGATAGGGGCTGATTTTTTTTATCATTCTTCTTCTCCATCTTCACCCATTTTCATACCACCATTAAAATACACCATTTCCTTGATTTCTACACTTATACTTCACCGATTTCTACTCAAATTATATAAAAAATCTTCTCTTCTCAATCTCTATCTACTACTATCAAATTTGAAGTGCTATTGAAGAGTTATAGGGATGTTGTAATCATTTGAGATTTGTTTGGGAAAGGGTGTGTTCCTTGTAGCCCACAAATCAAGGAAAAGGAGAGGTGTTAACCTTGTAGCCATGAAATCAAAGGTGTTTGGAGAGGTGTTAACCTTGTAGTCATGAAATCAGGGGGTTGTACTTGGATATTGATAATGATAAAAATATGTGCAATCTAGCGTTGCATGGGATTGGATGTCGGAGTAATCCGAACCAGTATAAAATACTGTGTGTTCTTTCCTTTTCTGCATTTTATATTTATCTGTTTCTGTGTATGTTTTTGTGTTTGTGATCATCTCTGGTGTGTGTAATTCATATAGCACATCATTTAAGTTTAAAATTTTCATAAATTCCTCATAAACACTCTTCACCCCCCTCTAGTGTTTTTTTTGCCTTAAGATCTGCATTCCGCAATCCCTAACTTAGATAACGCTTGTTAAGGGTCAGGTCGTTCAGTACATGGGATGACTCGATTGAATCACAAAGTGCGGATAATGATTGGCAATGGTCAAGAAATTCCACGCATGGGACGACTCGATCGAGATCGTCACGGACAATACTTCTTGACACTAGCTCGGTGACGCTACGGATCCTTAAGTGCAATAATGCTCGATAAAAGCATGGTGGAGCTAGGATTTTCAACCATGGGTTATGCATGGCACGATAATATCAGGATCTTTGAACATGGATTACACTTTATAAGAGCCCAACGTGGGTACAGTCGCTAAGTGTGGATGACGTTTCGCATAAGAACAACGATTGTTGGGTATGCATTATTATCGTCAAGGTCCGAGAAGATCAAAGATTGATCCGGAGAGGATGAGAATTCTAATATTGGCCCGACAATTCCATAAATGTGAATGTAAGTTGCAGAATGCATAAACGATCTGACGAGATTATGGACTCGGCTATCGGCTCGAAACGACGATTGAACTTATGAACAATACTAATGGATTTTGGATGTTGGACTTATACATAACACGTCTCTCACAACAATATATGTTTTAACGGTTAGGTGTTAACTCACCTTTTTACAATCCTGTTAATTGAAGAACTTAGACACTAGGATTTCACAAGGCGGACAACATGAAGAGAAAGTCAAATCACTCAAAAATAGAGTATAGACATGTATATGAAGCTATAAATAGCCGGATTCACTTGAATGACACTCTGAAATCGGCTTAGTCTGGAAAAGACTTTGGAAAAGTACGGGATCGGTATGTTTCTAGAGCATGGAAATCTAAGCTCGAAATATCAATGAAATTGCACGCATAACTCAAAAACCAAAGGAAGATCGGAGCAACCAAACACATAGACATAAAAAGACATTAAAGAGGGACCTACACTAGAGGGCACCCTGTGTAACACCCCACGTCCATTAATGTCACTCACTAAGGGAATGCATTAACTTCCATGGAGTATTATAAGAGTATAGAACAGAATATCGCAAGACAGATATATATATGGTACTTAAGTAAATTCAAACTTTATTCATTGCAGTGGAAAAGTAAAACATGTTTGGTTACAACATCAAAACCACATATTAGAATCAAGTACATAAATATCCATCTTGAACAAAATTATTATCAGAGTACATAGAAGTAAAATCATAATCCCACTATAAATAGCCATAATGAAAAGAGATAAAGCTGAGCATTACTCTCAACACTTCCAAGCGCTTCAAGAAGAAAGAAATCCAAGTCAAGCTTCAGTGTTTCCTCCCTGAGAACCTGGGGGGCGGGGAACGGAAGAAAAAGAGGCGAAAACAAAAAGGTCAGACATAAAGCCTGGCGAGTCCAGCTACTTTTAGCATGAAAATAAGTAAAGCAATATGACAGGAATAAACAGGATGGAAAGTATAACCATAAAATAAGGTAAAGATGGATAACATGATGAATATAAAGGAATGTATAGTGCGCTTCCTAGATTTCTTAGTTAATTTAATTCTCTGCACCACCTACTAGGTAATTCTTAACGAAATGATCCCAACCCCGCAATTGGTAGCACTCAAGCGTAACATCTCGCCCCAAACAATCCTTGAAAGTCCACTTGCCCATAATAGATACTAGATATCCCCACGCTACCTCTAATCAATCGGCTCCCTAACTTGTAGATATCTGTGCGGGTCCCAGCTTAGGGTGTATCACTCCCTAAGTGGCAACCCGTGGATGCACAACTTTATACCTACTGATGTACAGTGGCTAAATCTTCCAATGCCGGGAGCACCTTGTGCATGCTTAACGAACCCGTTGGAACCTGCACTGCTACACCCTCGCTCTTATTTGACCGCTTATAATCAGCTCAGTAAGCGTGCCCCAACCCTGCCTAGCTCAGGGTTCCCGATACCACTAAGTGGGTTACTGTTTGAAATGGGTCCCTACCGCTACTCGTTTTTTCCCCAGGGCTTATCCTAACCCAAACTTATATTGGTTAAGAGTTGTCTATCAACCCAGTTGGCTTAACCCCATCCACTTATCTAATCAATATGCATTATTGGTTAAGCTTGCCTTAACCCTATCCACTTTGATAATGTATTATTGGTTAAGTTGTCATCTTACACAGGTTAACTTAACCCCACCCACCTAACATTTTTTAGGTATCATATTCATCTTTGATCAACATTAATTAGTTATTAATGCACATACCTCTCACATTAAGTCGATGGCTTGTGGTCGTTGGATGTGCCGGGCGGTTCCGGGCAGACTTCTGCCACAAGCCAGACTTAACCTGTGTCTAAGCATCTTTTAGTTATGCCTACGACCTCTCACATTAGATTGGCCGTTTGCAGTTGCTGGTTAGGCCGGTTGTTTCCAAGCAGGCTTCTACCGCAAACGGAGTCTAACCTCCTGTCTCAGCATGCTTATATTAGCCAATTTATTCATTTGGAGTTTATGCCAATTTTAGGCTAATTATGTCGATTACCCAAAATTCCCAATTTCATATCATGCCCAGCAATTAACATATATTATGCCAAATTTAACATTTGTCATGCCCAAACCAACCCAACGTATATTATGCCAAATTTCCCATCATTCCCTAAATTACCTTTCGTACGTTCATCTCTATGAGATTTGTCCTAGGCTCGAAGTAGCCCGGCTATAAAATCCAAAAAGGGAAGGAGGAAGGGATAAGATAAAGAACAAACATAATAATAACAATAGACATAAGTATGAACTGATCATAAAGATATGATAAAACTGATGATAATATCAACATGGGCATATAAGAATCATGAATCTGATGTTATAGGCTAAGATAGAATTGATGAGATTCGATCTTATTATCACGTATAATTCCAAACTCCAATTTACAACATGTCAGAATTGCTTTAGCATTATTTTAATCTAAAAATAATCAATGAACTCACAAAGATTAGATTAAGGAAGAGAATTAGGCGTTGTAGTTGTTGTGGATTCGATCCCCTTTACAGATTTCCTTTACTTTGATTTGTTGAAGAAGAAGGACTAGTTTAGGTTGAGGCAGCATGGAGGCGCCATGAATTAGTGTAGTGAAATTAGGATTAGGTCTAAGTGTGTTTATATAGGTGTAGTGAGTTAATTAGGGCCATTAGATTACATCAGGAGCCAAAAGAATCGTCCATGTCATTTGACCAATAGAAAATAGCCATGTTGCGAAAATAACGATCATTAACCAATAAAAATGCACCATGTGTGCAATATGATGCGCAGCAGCAGGGTGTTGATTCCACACGTTACATACATACATACATATATATATATATTATTTATTCCTTTTTTAACCATTTTTCCAATTAATCCTCCCATTAACCCTTTTCACACTAAACCGCTTTTTAATTGAACTGCGTTCACATTCAGTCACTTTTTAGCCATTTCCCTAAAACAAAAATATGGCGCCGGCGGGGATTGAACTCAGAACCTCTTGTATACAAGTCACATGTTCTAACTAAATGGGCTACTAAATCTTTTATTTACAAACTTTAGAATAATGGTATCCATTATTCTTTTCTTATTTCTCTTTTTCATGTTCTGTTGCAATATTTAATTTAAAGATATCTTTTTCATCCTAAATCGGTTTTCTGCAAACCATAGGTCTACATTGACTAGAAAATCGCCACGAACGCAATGACGCTAATTTCATAACCAAATTCCTGAAGCTTCTCAAATTTTCCTTTTTATTTATATTTAATTGTTCGCATGCATTTCTTCGCATTTCACGTATTATATTTAATTTTTTTATTAATCTTTTTCCTTCATTTCACTGCATGAACTTATTACATACAATTTTGTTGTCATTATTTAATTTTTCTCTTAATTATATCTATGTATATAATATATATATATATACACATATTTCCACATTTTTAATTTCATTAAAAATGCGGGGTGTTACACCCTGATTAGGTGCAACACAAAGGATCGGTGTCAACCCCACTTGAGGGATCGATAACGATCCCAATAATAAAGAACGATATAGGCTCACTTCTAGGACCTAGTCGTCCGGATTTGTTTGGTCACCATGCATGATTTCAAACCAATCCATCGTCTCCTTTATCTATAAATAGACATTTGATGCTCTGAAAAAGGGGTCTTCCCTTCTTCCCACTGAGGCTCTACCATTCCTTGAAGACAGTAATGACACATTCTTCTCTCTACATTCGTACAAACAAACAAATGTACATGTAATCTACAATATAATTAAAGATTACATCAAGTGGACGTAAGTCAGAGTTTGTTGAACCACTATAAAATTGTGTGTTATCTACTGCTTTTTCTATGATTGTGATCATTCTAAGCTCATCTGGGTGTTATTGCTTGCTTGACCGAAAAAAGTCTAACAAAAGCAAAATTAAAAACGAAGTAAAATCATATTTCAATTGAAATTTAAAATTACTAATATTTAAAGCTCCAAAGTTTATTGGTGTTAAAATCACGAAAACCAAAACTTAATATTTCAACTATTCAAAAATTGTGTTTAATGAAATATAATTCATCATACATAAAAATAAATTTTTAGTCAATTTGTTTCCTGTATGTAAATAAATATATAGAGTTAGTGAAAGTTAATCTCTCATTCAATGCACGAAGAGAGAGTTGTTAATTAATTAATACATAAATAAATTGAATAAGTTAATTTCAATATGCGACCTATGTTTCAACATGAAAAATAAAAATAACCAAAACTGAAAAGTCAAAATGATCAAAACTGGAAAATCAATTTTTTTATTGTTTCAGTTACATTTTTCCTGTTTGCTTCAAATGTTTTTACCATTCAGTTTCAAAAATCCATTTATAAAGTTATCTTTTAATTCTGTTTTGATTTTGGAAATCAAAACTAGAAACTAGAATTTATTTTAAAATTAATAAATTGCTAAAATCAATGCATTTATTTTCAAATGAATAAAACATTATAGCCTGAAAATATGAAGCTAAAACAATCAAAACAAGAGAATCAACTTTGCTTTATTGCTACGGTTTCATTACCTTTTTGGTCTTGGGTGTTTTTTTCTATTTTAGAATCCACTAATAAGGTTATCTTTCAATTTTTAAAAAATCAATTTGGAAAATCTCAGATTTGTTTAAAACATAATAATCAACTGAAAGTCAAAACCAAAATAGTTTGAAATAGAAATAGCACACATATATTAACGTTTCATTAAAGTAATATCATAAGCTGTTAAGTTTAACATAAGGGATATAACACTCCCAATGATAAGATGATACATGAGCAGGAGACTAAAAATGCAATAAAAGAGAGAGGAAGGAAAAAATGAAGTTAAAAATATTCCACAACACACGTCGATTTTCAAAAAGGCATTCGATAGTGGAAAACATTTTTGAAAAGGTTACTTATAGAAAAGTAAATGGTAATTGTTAGTTTATTTGATCCTAAGGTGTTGATTTGTATTTAATGATAAAGCAATAAAATAACTAATTAAAATGAGTTTCTTATAATTTTAACTAACTTGAGGCTTATTTTATATTAAATATTTTACAACCTCCTCAAAGTTTAAAACATACATCATTTATCAAAATAGTAAACCATTAGACTTACCAAAGACTGTCAATCCAAATTCAAAAATGACATTGACTCGCCTTTTAAAATGTTTGTTTTTTTAAAATCATAACTAACCAGCAAGTAAGTTAATTTGTTAAAAAGTAGATTTTGTGATTTCAAGTCGAATATTTTAATATATAATATATGCGTTCATTCATAATAAATAATATAAAATAATTATTTGTAAAAAATCAAATTTTATACTTTTAGAAATTCAATGATCATGAAATACAAGTTAGAACAAAGTTCGGTGAATTTTTAAATTAAATTATTATTTTTAATAATTAATCTACAACTGAAATATATAATCTTTTAGCCATAATAATTTAATATTATACAAAAGAATAAAATTTTAAATTTCAAGAATTCAAAAATCACAAAATACTAATAAAATCTTGGTGAATTTTTGAATTATTTTTTTATTTTTAATACTCAATATACTTATTGGCCGAAAGTAAAATAATTATTAAAATTTGGAAAAATCAGTTTTTCTCTCAGAGTTACTATAGCGATTTATTGATTTTGAAAAATATTAAATTGCAATAAATATTTTATAAATGATAAGTAGTTCTAAAATCAATAATCATTAATATATTTATATGTAAAAAACTTATTTTTCAAATTTCATAATTCATATTTTGTATAAATTGCGGTAAAAAAAAATTGAAGCTATAGATGTATAAATTATACTAATATGTATGTAATTACGAAAAATGAAACATATACTAATATTATATATAAATTAATTATCATTACAAAATTTAATTTTTTTACAGTTAAATAAATTTGTTTATGTTTAGATTATAGAATGATAAATTCATGTATATAGCCAAAACTAATTTGTTTCATCTACATCTTACTTTAAAACTTCTTTACCTAGCTAAACATTATATATATATATATATATATATATATATATATATATGAAAGAGCTCTTTAATGAATCATAGCATATAATTTAACTTCTACGACATGTATCAAAAATACAGACTTATGATGTCTTTGAATCCACGTAGTAGCAAACTTTTCAAGCTATTCCTTATCAGTTAGATTGCTAGTTTGAAATTGCTAGCCTTTTACTCTCAAATAGAAATATTTTAAATAGAATTAAATTTGAAAATTTTGAAGTATTGAGATAATGAGTTTAACAGTAAGAAGATGTAGATAGACAACCAAAAAGAACATAATGAAGTGGCTTTGCATATAGGTATGAATAACTATGTTTAGGGGGATATAAGGAAAACCTAGTTTACCCAATTTCACATGATCATAACCCTCTGTCTCCGACATCGTACCACATGTTTAACCGTCCCTTTAATGCATCTATAGCATCCAAAAATTATTCTTGAACCATCTTGGATCAAATACCAATTTAACCCAATAATATAACCATATATATTTAGTTATTTTATTATGGATATCTTATACTGATATGTATATTTATAACTATTATAAATATATGCAACATTATATTTTTTTCTCGAATCATATTTATAATATTTTATATTTAACATTTTCAAACATTAATTAATTTAATTAATTTATAAAAATCGTAAACTAAACTTCGCTTATGTAGTTATCTATGCAGCTTGTCCCAAGCCAGGGTAAAGGAGGAGGGTTGTGATAGGCTTGGCAAGCCAACGTAAAAACTTAGCCTCTCTTATGGATATGGAACCTTATGATATTTCGTTGGGGTGTAACCCTCTTAGCGATGCGCTATATCGTGGCTCAGATATGGTGTTAAATATCCAAGGGCTGGGCCACCATTCTCTTAGTGGCGCGCTACACCGACGCCCCGGTGTAGTGATAAGTGAGAAAGAGTCCTCGCATTTTTCTCGGCGGATGCGAGGAGTAAGGAAGCTAGTCGACGATAGTAGGGTTCAGTTAGGTAGTTGGAATGTAGGGTCCTTAATAGGAAAATTAAGAGAGATAGTGGTTACTATGATTAGGAGACGGGTTAACATCTTGTGTGTTCAAGAGACTAAATGGGTGGGTCAAAAGGCGAAGGAGATGGAGAACACTAGCTTCAAATTGTGGTACATGAGAGAAATATGTAACAAGAACGGGGTGGGCATATTGATTGACAAGAACCTCCAAAACAAAGTGGTCAACGTCAGAAGACGAGGGGATAGGATCATCCTAGTTAAGCTAGTAGCTGGTAAGGCGGTTTTGAATGTCATTAGTGCATATGCCCCAGAGGCAGGTCTAAGCGAAGAAGCCAAGAGGAAATTCTGGGAAGACTTGGATGTCATGGTTAGAAATGTGCATAGTAGCGAGAAACTTTTTATAGGAGGAGACTTCAATGGCCATGTTGGCTCATCTAGTGGGGGTTTTGAACGAGTGCATGGTGGTTTTGGCTTTGGCAGTAGGAACTAAGAGGGTGAAGATATATTAAATTTCGCTCTTTCTTTTGATCTCATGATTGCTAATACCTTCTCTAGAAAGAGGCAATCACATCCGATCACCTTCAGTAGTGGACAATAGGCTAACCATATTGACTTTGTCCTAAATAGAAGAGACAGTAAACGGGATTGTGTTGATTGCAAGGTCAGACCTGGAGAATGTGTCGTCTCACAACACCAACTCTTGGTATGCGTGTTTCGTCTTCGGGTGGTGAAGGATAAGAGGGCGAGGATTAGCAGGACGAAATGGTGGAAACTCAAAGGAGATGCTTCACGGGTGTTTAAAGATAGAGTGATGGGAGAAAGGGCTTGGAATGTAGAAGGAGAAGCAAATGTCATGTGGAATGCGATGGCAACTTACATTCGAAGAGTCGTTACTGAGGTATCTGGGATAACAAGAGGAAGCAAGCGAGAACCAAAGGATTCGTGGTGGTGGAATGATGAGGTGCAAAAGGCTATCAAAGAGAAGAAGGAATGCTACAAACACATGCACCATCATAGAAGCGAAGAGAACATGCACAGGTACAAAGTGGCAAAAAAGACCGCAAAGAGTATAGTGAGTGAAGCAAGAGGTCGAGTGTACGAAGATTTGTATCAAAGGCTAAGTACAAAGGAGGGTGAAAAAGACGCTTACAGAATAGCTAGGCCACGCGAGAGGAGGACAAGAGACTTCAATCAGGTTAAATTGATTAAGGATGAGAATGATAGACTTTTGGTGAAGGACGATGAGATAAAGAATAAGTGGAGAGAATACTTTGATAAGTTTTTCAATGAAGAAAGTGATAGCTCTTCGATCGAGTTGGAAGACTTTGCCGACAACACCAATAGACATTTTATGCAGAGATTTCAAGAAGCTAAGATAAAGGAGGCGTTGAAACGGATGAAATCAGGCAAGTCGATAGGGTCTAATGACAATCCTATTGAGGTGTGGAGATGCAGGGATAACATGGCTAACTAAGTTGTTTAATAATATTTTCAAATCAAACAAAATGCCAGATGAGTGGAGGAGAAGCATTTTAGTTCCAATCTTCAAGAATAAAGGAGATATTCGAAGTTTCACAAAATATAGAGGAATTAATCTTATGAGTCATACAATGAAGCTTTGGGAGAGAGTTTGCGAGAAGCATTTGAGGAGGTTGACAAGTGTCTCTAGGAATCAATTTGGTTTTATGCCTGGAAGGTCAACCACTGAGGCGATTTTCTTGGTTAGGCAACTTATGGAGAGATACAGGGAGCAGAATAAAGATCTCGACATGGTTTTTATTGTCTTGGAGAAAGTTTATGATAGAGTGCCGAGGAGGGTTATGTGGTGGGCGCTAGAAAGGAAGAGAGTGCCATCAAAGTATATTACCTTTATCAAGGATATGTATGTGGGGTTTGTGACTAGTGTCAGGGCATGCGATGCTGAGACCAGAAACTTTCCAATTAACATAGGGTTACATCAAGGTTCGGCTTTGAGCCCCTATATTTTTACATTAGTGATGGATGAAATCACAAAAGATATACAAAGGGAGATTCCTTGGTGTATGCTCTTTGCTGATGATGTTGTGCTGATTGATGAAAGTAGAATAAGGGTTAATTGACAACTGGAGTTATGGAGGGAGACATTGGAATCAAAGGGTTTCAGGCTTAGCAGAACTAAAACAGAGCATATGAAGTGTGAGTTTAGCAGTGTCATCTCAGATGACGGAGAGGTCACCCTGGCGGTAGAGTAGTACCCAAGAAGGAATCGTTTCGTTACTTAGGATCTATGTTGCAGTTTGATGGAAAGATTGATAAGGATGTTAGTTTTAGAATTCAAGAAGGATGGGTGAAATGACGACTAGCATCTGGCATTCTCTATGATAGGAAGATTCCTCAGAAGCTTAAAGTAAAATTCTATAGGACAACAATCAGGCCTATAATGTTATATGGTGCAGAATGTTGGCCTACTAAAAGGCAACACGTCCAGAAGATAAGTGTAGCAGAGATGCAGATGTTGCGCTAGAGCTGTGGGAATACTAGACAAGATCGGATTAGAAATGAGGATATTCTGGAAAAACTTGCAGTTGCACCTATTGAAGAGAAGTTAGTCCAACACCGCTTGAGATGGTTTGGACATATCCAACGTAGACCATACGATGCGCATGTACATGTTGGAATTATAGGTCGCACCGAAGGCCCAAAGAGAGGTAGAGGTCGACTTAAAATGACATGGGAGGAGATAATAAAGAGGGATTTAAGTAATTGGAGTATATCTGAAGAGCTGATAGTGGAAAGGAGTGATGGAAGTTGGTAATCCATGTACCAGAACCTTAGGGTTTTTTTAATTTGTTTAATTATTTTAGACTTTATTTCACTTTTGTTGAACCTTTTTACCTTTTTATTACTATTTTAGACTTTATTTCACTTTTATTGAACCTTTAATTATTATTATTATTACTACTTTTTTTAAAAACCTTTATCAGACGACTTTTATCTGTTTGTTTATTTTAAACCCTTATATATATATATTATTATTATTATCATTATTATTTCTTTTATTTTTATTTTTATTTTGGGTTCCATATCTAGCCAACCCTAACTTGTTTGGGATATATGGCATTGTTCTTCTTGTTGTTGTTGTATAAAAATCGTAAACTAATTATACTGTTTAACTATATAGAATTCAATATTTTAGTTATGTGACTCTTCATTGAAAATTTGGTAACCAGTTAACATCGAACTATTTGAGTGTTAATGTTAACACATCACTCTGCAGGTTGTATGACATTTTGATAAAATTTATCGCTTACTCGTTTTTGGTAAAATATTATTTTAGTTTAATAAGCGTTACCCAGTTGTAACAATTATTTTCACCAATTATTTTCATCTAAACTATATCACTTTGGACTTATGGAATTTGATAATGGTCATAATTCCAATATCATTAATACTCATTGTTAGGATTGCCTCACATATTTTTAAGGTAGGAATGGTGGTTTGAATAAATAGTCCCACATATTTTTAAGGTAGGAATGGTGGTTTAAATAAATAGTCCTCACATATTTTTAAGGTTGGAATGGTGGTATCAGGTTACAGACTGGGCTATGTAGGCAAGGCATTGCTCTCAAAAAATACTCATAGGATGCGAGTAAAGGGGGAGACTGTTGGGATTGCCTCACATGTTGTTAAGTAAGGAAAGGCGATATGAACAAATAGTCCCACATCACAAAATAAACTGAAGGAGTAGAGCACAAATATGAGTTGGTAGGCAACTAGGCATGTAACATCATGGATTCCTTTTGTTACAAGGATGCGTGTGCCAACTCGTATGCGTGTGCCCTATGTAGAAGGAAAAGGGCTTTATCCCGTTACATAACACTCAACTCTATAGTCCAAATACGAAGTCCTTGGTTCAACAATAACAATTATTATTAACCAAAATGCTTTGCTCAAAGAATTTAACTTTGAGTTATCTTGAGTGACCACAATGCTAACTCATATAACCAAGGAGACGAATCCTCTATTGAATAATGCTTCATTTTCAAACTTCCACTTGACCCAACTAGCATCACTCGATGGACATCATACCATACTTTAATTATAATCAAAGCGAAGCTATCATATTGAAAATTCACGGTATTCTCAAGTTAAGAGAACTGCATCAATTATCCATATTGATGTTTTCTAGTTAACCTTATTTATGTTAACCAATAGAAAATTATCGACTGAGTCATTCAATAACTATCCAATAACTACCAGTACGTAACCTCTAGGCGCCCCCTAACAATCATGCATAATACACCACCTGACATTTGGAGAGCATTGCATATTCTAGTCTCAATGGTACATCGATATCTATTCTGATGTATCTTGACTAGGAGCATTTAAAATGACATAATTATTATGATATATTACTCGCATTTATAACTTTTGTAGCTAGCATCACAAAGTAATCCATTTAAGATTCTATTAAATAAACTTTTGGTTAAATTAATTGATTAATATAACACATTATATCAAGTGTATTATAGAATGAAATTATCTTTTATTTGAACAATATTGGTCAACGTGTTAGATATGCAAAACAAATTACATAAATGTCCCTAGAGCTTATCCTAAATCAAATTATAAAAACAAGTGAAGAACATACGGTATACTTATATATTAGTATGGACAATGATCAAGCACAACTTGACGAGCATTAACAACACTGATCTTTAAAAAAATTAGTCGTTTACATAGAATAACATTGGCATGATCTCCTGTTAGAATTCTTAATAATATACCATTTTGCTTTATTAGAAGTTTTAAACTGGTTGGATGTGTGTTTAAAAACGGAAAAAGCGTAAGATTGAAATTCATTTGTATTAATCCAGATGTAACCCCGATAGATATTCGTATAGAATCACAATGAAAAACAGAGAGGTACAATCTTGGAATTAGACGAAACTTCACCAGAAAGACTACGAGAACATATCCAAGCCTGTAACAACCCGTATTTTCAGAACCAATTTAAATTTTATTTTAAGCTATTTAAATGAATTTGTGAATATAAATTGGTTACTTTTGCTAAATAAAATTTGAGAATAATTTTAAAATTAGTTTTTATATCTTATTTGACTTAAAACAAACTCAGTAAAATTATTAAATTAATTTATAAGCTTTGTTTTTTAAAATTTTAAAAATTCAATTTTTAAAATCAACACATAGCCCTTAAAAAGTGAAATTTTGCTAGGAAGCTCAGAATTCGACGAGATAAATTTTTTTGAATTCATAATGACAAATCATTGATGAGTTCCAAAATGCATGTCGAATGGAGTTAGTATGTGGACGTGTGAAGCAAAACCATTTTTTCAAAAACAGGTAGTCACTTTACAAAGGAACATTATTGAGACGATCTCAGAATTTGATTACGTTTTTTTTTTGGATTCGTATCATCAAATAATGGTTAAACCCAAAAGACCATGAATTTTTGGAGTTAGCACTTGGGTGTAAAAGAAAAAAAGGTACGCTAAAATCACATTTTTGAACATTATTTGAGCGTCTTTGAGAATTTTAACGGAAGGTCAAACAAACTCGAAATTCGACGAAACTTGATTCATTGAATTCGTCTTCGCATGTGTTATCTCTGTCTGAAATCCTTGGCAAACGGAGATCATTTGCATTCGGACGATCAGGGAGAAACGAGCATTATTCACTTTTCCTCCTTTCTCTCCTCACTTTTTCTCTCTTCCTCTTTTCTTCCTCCTTTAAAAATGGGGACATCTCCACCTCCCCCCCAAAACCTGTCGCCGACTCTCCCTCACAGCCACCGCCGGCCACCTCCACCCCAGCACCACCCCCAACTCCTCTCTCTCTCCTCTCACCTTTCCTCTCCCTTCTCCTTTAATTTGCAAAACCTTAGAACCAAAATCACCACCACCCGCCTCCATGGACTCCACCGTCGCACCACTACCCTCCAGCCACGTCAGGCCTCCATCTCCGGCCGTGGGCCCCACTATGGCCAAAAACCCATCTTTCTCCAATTTCCCGCTTTTGCACAAAACCCTTGTCCTTATTTAGCCAATAACTTTCGATCCGTGCATTTCTGGCCGAAATTCCACAATACCAGAGTTGTAGATCACGTTTTTCTCTTCGATTTTGATATATCACAATCGAATTTTGGATTTCGGAGCTGTCCAGAAAATGCATTTAAATTTGCAGATCTGATGCAAAGATTCGTGATTTCTAGTGAATTCGTGCATTTATGGGAGAAAGTCCACTAGGCGAAAGTTATCCAGAATGACGCGTTTGTGCTAGTGAAAGAGTTTGGTGAAGATTAGAGGTCGTATGCAAATTCTAGAGCTAGAATGGTGAATTCGAGTGCGAAAAACGACAAAACGGCGAGTGCACGACAAAAGAATCTACATTAGAAGTGTCGTGATGTTTAGTTAGCTTATGGGTGAGAACTTCTATCTTAAATTAGTTTATATTAGAGTAGCTAGTTAGTTAGGCATTTTTTGTTGCAAGTTAGAAATTGCACCATGTAGTTATAATATCCCCTTTAGAGTTGAACACATGAACTATTCACAAATCCCTTGCATTAGAAGCGTTGTATGAAAATGCGACACTCTCACTTCATACTCCGTGGATGGACACTTGTGGTGGCCTTAAATGACATTTGGTAGTTGAGTATTTTTTTATTTATGACTTTGGTGTGTACATTTTATACCAGTGATTGTTTTAAATTTATTGTTGTTGCTTGAAAACCCCACACGGGTCATGGGATGATATTTGACTCACTCATCTCCCTTGTGTGAAATTTCGATGAATCGGTTGACTGACGGATTTATGTGAGCATCAATTATTTGACTAAAACTCATATGAAAATAAAATGCACATTGGATGTCATTTTGGATGTTGATAGTTGTTTGCAACTATCATTGAATGTAAAGGATAAATGAAATCCATATAAATTTATTTATATGGATATTGGTTGAGATTTTATTCCAATTCGGAATAAACATTAATATTTTTATAATGTAATATTCAGTGAAATTTGAAGTTGATTTTGATGTCCGATTTTGGATGGACATGAAAATATAAAAATATATGAAGC
Source organism: Allium sativum (assembly GCA_030737875.1). Lineage (NCBI taxonomy): Eukaryota > Viridiplantae > Streptophyta > Magnoliopsida > Asparagales > Amaryllidaceae > Allium > Allium sativum. Next base: position 6,279 of record JASFAX010002347.1, on the reverse strand, counting down.
CGAGTTAAGTAGGAAACGATATTTTAACTCAAACGGATTTCTATATTGATTTTATTCGTTTTAAAATGAATATCGAGAAGATTGAATTTCAAAATATTACATTTTGAAAATATTATCCTTTTGAGATTATATTAAAATGCAATGTTCAAGTTTAATTTAGATTGGTAATGGAAGTGAAATCATTTTAAAAGGAATGTATAAACGTTTTATAAAATACATTTCTAAATAGAAATCGATGATATATATTATATATATATTTAAATGGTTTGGAAAGAACGCGTCGCGCTGCGACCGTTCGCGAATTTGAACCACTAACTTGAAATGAACGTAACGGGAGATCCAACCGTCGGATTCTCCTAAATCCAGAACCGTTGGGTTCGTATCGAGAAAATATTTCCAATGAATATATGAGATTTAAATTTGAATGGTTGGATTTTAAAATATGTCCAAATCAGTTTTGGAAAAGGTCGCTATAAATGTAGTTCGATGACCGTATATGGAAATCGGCTGTAAGGGCCTTATTTAAAATAATTAAAAATATGAATAAATTATGTAAAATCATAATAAATGATTTGGAAAGATGTTGGACGAAAAATTATATATTTGAAAAAGAAATTTTTATCCGAATGAACTACTTGATAACTAGAATAATAATCCAATGATTTTTAGAATCGGTAAATTGGATTTGGGTTTGTTGTGAATGGTATCTTCATTAATACCGTTCTTAAACCAAGTTATGAAATGGAATTAATCTTTTAATTAAGGTTTGAAGAAAGTTTTCCGATTTATTTAATTAAATTGGAATTGAATGGAATTCGATTAATAATAATCGAGATGAGTTTCTATGAAGGAAGGCATTTACTATTTATGGAATTTAAAAGCCTTATCGTTATTCCACTTATAGTATTGGACGGATATGGAAATTTGTATCAATTATAAATTGTTCCTAATTCCGTGAAAATTCCATATTAATGGAAGATGATTTTGGGTTTATTGCGAGCGGTGTTTTAAATGACACTTGTTCTTTAACCCGAGTAAAGGCGAGATAAATTTCCAAAAGTTGAATAATCAATAAATAATGATGTTTAGGATTAAAACTAAACTAGATTTTTAATGAATCTTTAATTAGATTGAAAGTTAAACGGTAATTAAATTTACCAAACACGAGAAGTATTCAAGATGCAGTATCACCAGTTTTACTCCATGCGATTGTTAAATATTTAATTAGATTTGAACGATAAACGGTAATTAAATTTACCAATAACACATTGGGTGCTAGATAGTACTACCAATTTCGCTCCATGGGATGAATAGGCTGGGATTTGGATTAATAAAATAAATGGTTACTTCAGTAAGGCTTGATAATCTCGAGTAGTTAATGAACCTTAGTTTGGTTTAAGTTGTGAAAAGATATGACAAAATCTTTTGCAATGGTTTTCAAAGAAAGATTTAAACAAGAGGTTTAAATGAATTAAATATTTGATAAGATTAATGGGAATAATTCCCGGTACAAAGAATATTTGAATAAAAGAATATTCTGGATTGGAATGAGTCATATGATGTGTTTACTTTTCACATGATTATAAGATGTGTGAGTTATTTGGAAAGAGCGGGTTTAACCTATTCTAAATAACTATTACGATGACTAAAAGTCGAAGATATTGAAGACGGTGCAAGACCGACAATCTTCACATCGAATGGATTACTACTGATGCCTTACATCTTTGAAGGGGCTATAATTGTAGTTGTCCGGATGTACTTGTTGATTGTTCGGATATGCGAGGGTCTCTCTCCTATATTGGACATATGGGACGAGGAATAAGGTGCCTCCGGTTTCGTTCAAACCCAGAACGGACTTGTAAATTGATTGTGTCTAACATTGTATTGTGTGCTATATTCATTGACTGCTAAACATATATCTGTTTGGTGGCGGAGAATTTATTCTCTTACTTAACACCCTTCTCTGAGACGTACGATCTTAGAGGTTTATGTTGGCAGAAATCAATGGTATGGTATGAATTGACAATGTGGCATACTAAGATGCAAATGATCAAGGCTTTTGGTGGAAATCAAAGTCTTGTGGATGATGATCAAAGCACAGCTTTAAGTAGCATAGCTTTGTGTATAGCGTTAATTCGCGAGCCTCACACCCCGGTATGAGTCAAAAACGAGATAAGGGACGCAGTGAGTGCATACGTTTCTTTCTAGCAAGAAGTTATGTCATGGTATGGAGCCCTGACATTTTTTACTTATGTGGATGATGGATTATGAGGTGCCTCGGATATAGAGCCGACTAAAAGGCTCGGGTGATAGGTCTGACAAGACCGGGAAACGTATTATTCAGGAATAACTAATCCACAAACGTTAGGTGTGGACCGGCACTGCAGGATCCAAGGGTTTCCCATAGGTGTGATCTTGGGTCATCTTGCTAGAGGTGATACGAATCGGTAAGGAGACCACACCATGCCTTGACTCATTATGGAATCCAATTTCCAATACGCGACTTTCGGTTTTAGTTGTAAACCTATATGGTGACATAGTAGGATGGTGTACTATGCCGTCTATGATTGATGCATTTATATTTGAAGTTGTTTGCTACACTATGCACTTATAGTAATAGCAAAATGATTTGTTTTACGGCATACCAAGCATATTTAGCTATTATAAGGTAAAACTCTATCCTCTGGTTCGTGTTTGCATTGTGTGATGGGAAGTGAGTCTTATAATAGCCTCATTTTTCGAAAAGCATTGCGTTGTTTATAAACTGTTTTGGTTTCAAGCTTTGGTATTCACATGGAGTAAACCTGTTTTGTAACCTACGGCGTGGTCCTGTGAATTGCCTTATTTTTAAAATAAAGTTTCATAACTGCTTTAAGTTCTCACACCAGTCTCATGAGTGACTTGGAGTTTATTGTTTTCACTTAAACTCTGGGTATCCATATGTTCCACTCGGGCAGTCTGTAGTTTTGGTTTTGCAGATTTCTATTTAACAGGATCCTGATTAATAGCTGGAGCTATATTCGGAAAGCTTTGTATGCGTGTATTTCTTTCAGTTGTGGTAGTTGATGTATTTCCACTATGCATTGTATTTATACATTTTTTTTCCGCTGCTATGTAATTTATTCTCTGATAATTGTATTTTTCCGCTGTGTAATATTTATTCATACTCTGGTATTCTTGTACTTTGATGTAAATTGTTGTAATAGCAATGAAAAGTTGCTGTGTTTGGGTTCTAGTGCGTCGTGTTCGTGTCAGGCGTGGTATCAGAGCTTTGGTTTACAATGCTCGAGAAAAAGACACATTAGAACCGAACAAAAGAATTCATCAGAGAGAGAATTAGTAACATTCTATTTAAGAATACTCATTAGAGATAGGATCAGTAGCATCCTAGAATGAGAAATTCATTAGAGATGGGTTAGTAATGCCCTAGAATGAGTTAAGAGTGGCACATTTATAAGTAATGTATTTGTGATAATATATATAATCCGATCTTAGAAAATAAATATTTTTGAGTATATAAAAGTTGTATGTTTAAAAAGTTAATTAATCAATTGATTTTTGTGTGATTGTTTGATTTCCTGTTTGATTACTTATGACATCTGATTTAAATAAATTAGACGAAGCCTTTGGCAATTTTGGACATTGAATATACAAACACACTTGTTATTTAATTTAGTAGAGTTAAGTTAAACTGAACTTAAAATCATTTAGAATTATATATATGTGTGTATATATATATATGCATATATATGTTGACCAGGTTAATGGCTTCACGTTGGGTAGAGAAATAATTTGCGTGCCCAACAAACAGGTGCACCATAATGAGTTGGTTGCGCAATTTTATTATTTATATAAACTACTGTGAGTGACTTGGATGCGCTTTGATGGTTGTTCTGTGTGAATTTTGAAACATATGTCATAGGATAGTAACAAATAAATTATGGACTACACCGCATATCATACTACTGAAGATGACATAGCATATCATGTTCCATGTGAGCATTTGGCGCTTATATGACGAGGTTTGGATTACCATACGATCAAGATGCTTGTATGGCGAGGGCTGAATTACAGGTTGTACTGAGGACTGATTATGGACTTAATAACCTATGATAGTAAATTGCAAGATTTAATAATAAATCCTACACAGGTCTTGAGTTGACAAAAAAATACACATGCCACGTCTCCCTTGTTTTAATTTTAGTGTGTGGGTATGAGGGGAGCGCGGTTTATAAATTATAATGGTTGTGCACAATTGTTTTGTATGCGATATATGATTTATGGGGTGCCTAATATGGCCTAATAAATTTTTCAGACCCTCCCCGTACAAAGGAGGCGATGGCGAATTTTTTTAGAAATTTAGGGTGTTAGCCAAATTTCAAAGAAATTCGAAGGTTCTTAGAAACTGAAAAGTGAAGAAACTCAAACCAGAATGAAAGCTGAGTTAGTTAGTTAAACAACTTTCAGCTTCGTTCTTATTCGAGGACGAAAAAGTTTTAAGTGGGTGAGGTTGTTGTAACAACCCGTATTTTCAAAACCAATTTAAATTTTATTTTAAGCTATTTTAATGAATTTGTGAATATAAATTGGTTATTTTTGCTAAATAAAATTTGAGAATAATTTTAAAATTAGTTTTTATATCTTATTTGACTTAAAACAAACTCAGTAAAATTATTAAATTAATCTATAAGCTTTGTTTCTGAAAGTTTTAAAAATTCGATTTTTAAAATCAACACATAGCCCTTAAAAAGTGAAATTTTGCTCGAAAGCTCGAAATACGACGAGATAAACTTTTTTGGATTCATAATGACAAATCATTGCTGAGTTCCAAATTGCTAGTCGAACGGAGTTAGTATGTGGTTGTGCGAAGCAAAAACATTTGTTCAAAAACAGGTAGTCACTTTACAAAGGAACATTATTGAGACGATCCCATAATTTGATCCTATTTTTTTCTGGATTCGTATCGTCAAATAATGGTTAAATACAAAAGGCCATGATTTTTTGATTTAGCATTTGGGCATACTAGAAGAAAAGATACGCTAAAATCGCATTTTTGAACATTATTTGAGAATCTTTGAGAATTTTAACGGAAGGTCAAAGGAATTCAGAACTCGACGAAACTTGATTCGTTGGATTCGTCTTCGCGTATACTATCGCGTATACTATCTCGCAGAAATGGGCATATATTCACTTTTCCTCCTTTCTTTCTTCACTTTTTCTCTCTTCCACTTTTCTACCTCCTTCTTTAAAAATGGGGACTGTAACACCCCGGATTTTTCCGTTAACAGTAAATTAACAAATTAAAGTATAATTAAATTGTAACAGAAAAATTAAGGGAAACGGACATCACCATTGCGTTCGTCTCGGAATTCTGCTTGAGATAGAGTCCGAGTTTGCGTAAAACGGATAACGTATGAAGAAGATATCTTTAATTTAAATATTACAGCAAAACATGAAAAAAGAGAAGTAAGGAGAGGACAATAATTATTATTATTCTAAGACTTATTAACAAAAGCCTCTGTAGCTCATTTGGTTAAGGCATTGGATTTGTAGCATGGAGGTCGGGGGTTCGAACCCCGGCGGCGACATAATTTTTATCTCTGTTTTAGAGAGGGCCAACTGAGCATGCAAATACATGTACGTATACAAATTCAAATTTTGAAAGGATAAGAACGTACATATAAGGAAATAAAGAAAATATATGTATATATATGAGAATATATATATATATATGCAAAAATATATGTATACAATAGATAAAATTCAAATAGACTAAAACAGCTCAATTTAAAGTTTAAATTTTGAAAATCGAACCCAGTCCCTCCTGGCTGGCCTGGTCTGTGTTTGGTCGAATTTCTGTGGGTTGCTTTGTCATTAGGGCTAGGTGGCAAGTTTTAATTGGTCTCTCTATCTAATGAATGGCTACGATCTAACCTAGCAACATCAATGGTTCTAATCAATTCCTAACCTCTATATAAACAACCCTAGACTAAACCCTAATCTATTCATTCAAATTAAGAGCATAGCCGCCATGTTGCTGAGGAACGACTAAGAGTAGCCGCCATATAGAGAGAGAGGATTAGGGAGAAAGTTCTAAAGCCTAAAGCAATTCAAGCAACCTAAAGCTAATCAATTCAACAAAGGAATCATATCTCTTAATTAGAGAATTTGCCGCAACCATTGTAAGTAGAGTATTACTTTGGTATGAACAAATGATTGTGTAGATATGTATGCTTGAATTGTGGCAATGAAATTCGTATTTGTGCGATTTATATACTT
>JASFAX010002346.1:0-46332 GCA_030737875.1 Allium sativum | reverse complement strand
AACCCAGCCACACATGACCGACCACTCATTTCGCTTGAGTGTATCGAATGTATATACCAACGGTTGGGATCGACAACCGTTTCCCGAATGGGACAGCACTGAATATATTAAAGAATGAAATGAATATCTCTAGATAGGTGATAATACACCCTAATTGGCAGCCAACAACTTAGCCATGCTTCATGCCCGATTTTTGTCATTTCCCGGTTGTGAGGCTCGAGGCCACGCTTATCTCTAACAAATCACACATTTATTCACTTTGAATGTCACATCGTCATACCCGCCAAATCACAAATTGATTTCCCCAAAAATACAACGGGTATATAGCTTAGAGAAACGAATTCCTCTGCCACCAAACGTACATACGTTGGAAGAGATCAACTTACGCGATCCATTAAATATACTCTGTCAGACATTCTTCCAAACGGGTCGTCCTGGGACTGGACAAACCGAAGGCACTATTCTGTAAATAGGACAACCCTTGCATAACTCCGTATTCAATTATCTTCATCATATTTGATCGCAACACGAACGCCCATACAGAGTGGTTATCAGATAATGAATCTGATCCCGATCTCTCCGTATTGACAACGAAAAAATGGTCAGAAACTTCGATAGTCGGTGATTTAACTCTCAAAGAAAAACATGTGTACAATCAACGATATTATTTCCAGATGGAAATTCTATCGATCAATCATCATTTATCTCTTAAATTAATCTATCATTAATTTATTCATTTCCTGTTTCCATATATTCAACATTCCTTATTTTCTAAATTTAGAAAATATACGTTATTAATCATTGGAAAACATTTCTATCTCTTTTCCACATATTACTGTCATTCCAGTATTCCTTATCATCAACATTTCATTTTCTATGATTAGAAAATATCTCTGATTATATTTGGAAAATGTTTCCAAAACTCACTCACTGGATTTAAACAGACGTTTAAATAAAACATCACTATGCCAACTCAAACCATTACCTTCATTAACCGAATTCACTTAACCAACCTTCACTATCGAACCTTAACCATTCCTAGTTAAAAATGGAATCAAGTTGGGGTATAACTACCTTTCAGACCTTAACTGAACAACATTTCTAACCTCGAAATAGACAAAGTTCATCTTCTAAATCTTCAACCAACTTCCTTATGTAACTCTCGGATTCTATTTATGAATCCACTTCTTTATTGAAAAACATTGATTATAACTATAGCGTTATAATCCCTACTTCTAAAATATCTAACTCCAAAATATATCTCGATTAACTCAAATCAGTTAACCCTAACTCCATTAAATTTAACTCGATTAACTTTAATTCATTAACTCTTATCACTTAACTCCTTTCGAATAAACTATATTCGATTAACTCCTTTCGAATAAACTATATTCGATAACTCCTTTAACTCTATTCGAATAAACTATATTCGATTAACTCCTTTAATTCTATTCGATTAACTCTTTTAACTCTATTCGAATAAACTATATTCGATTAACTCCTTTTGAATAAACTATATTTGATAACTCCTTTAACTCTATTCGAATAAACTCTATTCGATTAACTTTTATTCCATTAACTATTATTCGACTAACTCTTATTCGAATAACTAATATTCGACTAACTCTCTTCGAATAACCAATATTCGATTAACTCTCTTTTGAATAACCAATATTCGATAACTCTCTTTCGAATAACCAATATTCGATAACTCTCTTTTGAATAACCAATATTCGATAACTCTCCTTCAAATAACCAATATTCGATAACTCTCCTTCGAATAACCAATATTCGATAACTCTTTTCGAATAACCAATATTCGATAACTCTCGAATAACCAATATTCGATAACTCTTTTCGAATAACCAATATTCGATAACTCTTTTTGAATAACCAATATTCGATAACTCTTTTCGAATAACCAATATTCGATAACTCTCTTTCGAATAACTAATAATCGATAACTCTCCTTCGAATAACTAATATTCGATAACTCTTTTCGAATAACCAATATTCGATAATTCTCTTTCGAATAACCAATATTCGATAACTCTTTTTGAATAACCAATATTCGATAACTCTTTTCGAATAACCAATATTCGATAACTCTTTTCGAATAACCAATATTCGATAACTCTTTTCTATCTCGTTAATTCCCCTTTATAATCCTATTTATTTTCCAAATAAATATTCCTTTTATAATTTTATTTATTTTCCAAATAAATATTCCTTTTATAATTTTATTTATTTTCCAAATAAATATTTCCTTTCCAATTCCTTTTCAATTCTATTTGTAAATGTTTTACAAATATTTCCTTTTCAATTCCATTTGTAAATGTTTTACAAATATTTCCTTTTCAATTCGATTTGTAAATGTTTTACAAATATTTCCTCTTCAATTTGATTTGTAAATGTTTTACAAATATTTCCTCTTATAAAATCCTTTTATTTTATAATCATTTTCTTTTATAAAATTCTTTGATTTTATAAATATTTCTTTTCAATATAACATTGAAAATTTCCTTTTTAACATTCCACTATTCCTTATGGTATTTAAAATACCAAATAACAATGATCTATATCATTCTAACACACATCATCAACAACAGATTATATATCACATCATATATCATCATATATGAAAAACAATTAAATAAATGTTGAGGATTCCTCCGTCCTGTTTCCCTGCATCCACAGATGTTAACCAATATAATTAACATCAATTTCATTTCAATATGAAATATTCTGATAAACAGAATCAATGTTTGATTAACGATATATATATATATATATCGTTATCTATAATTTCAAACAATCAATCAGCAATTCAATCAAACAGTCAGGACAAGCAAATCAATCATCATTTATCAGTTCTAAATATATGTTATAAAAATATGAACTGATAGAGTTGGTGGGTTTTACTCACATTGGACAGTTATCGTTAAATAACGAATAACTATCTTTGATTTAATTCTGACAATTTATTTTGCTATAAATTGGAACGGGCTCCAATTCGCTTCCAGCCAGTTCCATTTTGTAGCCGTCGTCCATACGATCCCAATGGATCTTGTTTCGCTGAATTTTGATATCGTATGGTAAATTTATGATATTATAATATACTTTTATATACAAATTATAAATATTCAAAACCATATTGGGCCACACCCTTCTTCATAGTCGGCCCAATGAACCCCAGACCTGCATGCTATAGTGCTTCCTCCCCCAAATGGAAAACATGATTTCCAGTACTTCAAAATACACCATAGCCGCACTTTGTTCCACCATATCTCCTTCATCTCCACATTACAATCCAAACCGAATACACCATTGTTCTTATCTTCACAAAGGCTCCAACTCCATCACCACCAAGTCACGCTCAATGCTCACCTCCCAGTCGCGACTTCGACCACGCAACGCCCAGGTTCGACTCCATCGCCGACTACTCCAAAGTTTTCACTACAAACTCCAAATCGCACCACATGCTCAACTTCGATGCTCAAACCATGAACCAAGGCATACATCATCCATAAACCGCAACCCTAGTTCTCGCGTTAAAAACCCATGAACAAAATCCTTCGTCGAACTCAACCAAATAGATACCAGATCGATGCTTATTCTAATATGAAGCCGATTATACTAGTTTTGGATTTTATAGTATTTGATTTCCTTTCAAATGGATTTTTTTAAAGCTCTCGTTTTAGGTTTTGAGGTAGAATACAACGGCGGGTTTGTGTTTGACCAGATAATGAGTTGAATTAGGTTTTTAGGAGGATGTTAGGGTATATATGTAGGGAAGTATAAATATTTTAATATTCATTAGTTTATTTATTATTAGCCCAACGTTGTTTATGATTGTCATTAAAATTTCCTATGGTCACATACAATATCCAAAAATCACAAAAATGGACATGCACCTACTGTTTGACATTACAGACCCAATGAAACTGGTTTCGTCGAATTCCGACTCCGTTTGCTCACACATCGTACTTTTAACCGTCAGAATACTGACTGTTTTTCACATTAAAAATCCGTACGGCCACACACTGACTTCAAAAATCACGAAGCTTGGAATCTAATAATAATTTAATGTTACGGATCCAACAAAATTAGTTTCATCGAAAACGGAGGTCGTTTGCAAAACTGGCTATTTTTAAAGCTCTAAATAACCCATTTAAATATATAAAAATATTTAAAAACAATTAAATTAAATATAAATAAATATACATTATCGTATATATATTCGTACAGAATATCGTATAGCTCCAATTGGATTTATAACTCGATATTCAAATCCTGTTTGAATCGATATTCAATTTATATTGAAAAATTCATTTATAATATAAATAAATCATTATAAATTATAAAAGGAATTCCATAGCGACTTTTCTAAAATTTGATTTGGACATAAATCAAAATCTACATGATGAAATCCCGATTTTTCTCTTCCATTAGAAAAATATCGTTCAACAGATTCAAACGTTTCTTGTTTCAAAGAAATCCGATTTAAAACGGATTATGTATATTCAATTAAAGTTCGAATCGCCAAATTGCGAACTGCTGCGCCATTTCGAGCTCGATTATAATTATAATATAATTTATACGTTCAACCATCATTAATTAAATATATTCGTTATCGTAATTCAATTTTAAACTGAATTATATATTTTGAATTGCCCAATTCATGCCGTATTGCCATTTCAGCTAATTCTGATTATTTCAGAATTAAATATTATTTAATTATATTAATTATATATTCAAAGTTATTTAATTTAAACAACCATTTAAATTTCTAAACACTATTTAAATAACTAAATTAATTAATTATTATACCGTAAAAATTACGGGACATTATAGTACTATATGAACTATATAATCAATATGATTGATTGCTGATTGATAAACCCAAATCCAACACTTGTTGATAATGAATAATGATATTGGTTGAGAAAATTACCGGCAGATGGCCCAAAATGAATCATTTTGTAAAGATTGATTTACCGTCAGGAAGTTAAAAAATTATTTATAACTGGAGATGGATTTTTTAAATCTATTTTTATATAGAATATTTTTAAATGCAAATTGCGAGAAGGAGATAAATAGTTATTATTTATTATTTAAAATAAAAAATGGTTATTAAATGATTTTATAAAACAAATTATAAGCTGATAAAAAGAAAGTAATGTAATGACTAAGAGTTGGATAACATGATGATTAAATGATATTAAGTGAAGTTAAAGGAAGTGGAGTGAAATGAGATTTTCAAAATAGAAAATGGTTTAAAAGAAAACATTTTGCAAATGTGAATGAAGTTAAGAAAGTTAGAAACTGACTGTAGATTTTTTGAGTTGAATGATTTCTTGAGTATCGATATGATGTTGGTTTCGGCATTCGGTGTTGATATTTAGGGAGTTGTTCTCTTACTAGTTTTTGGTTAGGGACTAATGAATGTTGAGTAATGGAAATAAAAAGAGATTTGTTAAAGTTATAACGATATTTTCGAGATTAACGAGATGAGTTTGAATAAGTTTAATTAAAGAGGCCAAGTGATGCTGAGTACTATACTAGTGAATTCAATTTATTTTTTTATGGACGATGGTTGTTTATTTTGATAGTTAAATCACCGACTATCAAAATCTGGCCAAGTCGATTGTTGGTACGGAAAGACCGAGATCGAATTTATATTCAAAAATGATTCTAACCAGCAAATACGTAAACATTGAAGATGTTCAGTAGCTGATCGAGATGGTGCAACTGATGGTCGTGGATCTTCATAAGCGGAAGGATTACTTGTCGAATATTCTTTGGAGTGCAACCAGAGGAGTTCTGACGTGATTCGTTCGTGGTTGAGATTTTGCGGATTGCAAGGACTTATTACTACTCATCCTTTGGATGTGGTAGGAGGGTGCCTTCAGCTCATCCTGTTCCTGGATGACTGTATGGACAATGCGAATGGTGGCCAGATGTTCCAAAAGTCGATTATAACCTCAAGCCTCATCAATAGGGAAATGACAAAAATCGGGCAGGCAGCATGGCTATGTGGGTCGCACCCATTAGGGTGTATAATCACCTATCTAGAGAAATTCCTTTTGCTTCTTTAATCCTATTGATGCTGTCCTTTTTCAGGAAACGGTTGGTGATCCCAACCGTTGGTGATATACATTCGCTACACTCAAGCAAAATGAGTGGGCTGTCATGTGTGGCCGGATTGCAAGACATTCTTGTTGAACCCAGTGTATTCCCCTCTAGGGATACACTATCGGTAGGTGGTTCCATACCTTGTCATAATCAGAATCCAATCTCCAATAAGCTTCGCGGTTTTGATTGTATACTATATATGTAGAGCGTGAGATGCAAGCGTTCTGCTAGACTGATATTTATTTGTATTTAGACACTATTATAATATCAAACTATAATATTATTTTTCAAACTTCTTTGGGTTATCATAAGGTAAAAACCGTATGTATTTATATGTGAATTTGGTCTTACGATTATCCTTTTCTTTTAAAGGATTTTCAACTTTAAAATAAAGTTGATGATATTATAAATTTAGCGAGTTTTTCTCACTCTGGTTCACCTGACTTACCCGGTATTTGTAATGCTCGGGTTAGACCGGGTTGTACAGGTTCAGGTCATTGGATAATACGAAGTTCAGGAGACATGTTGGAGGAGTTCGAACATATGATTTTATCTAGTTTACTCCGTTGTGTGTTGTATTTGAGGATAGGTTGTTATAACTATCTAGGTTTGTTTGTTGTACTCTGATATATGTAAGTATATTACTTCAAGCTTTCAATAAAATAATTTACATATCATATTTTGTTCCACTGCGATGTGAGACTCTGTGTTGTGTTGGTTCTGCTTCTTCTTCTGTTCTAATATTTCTTTCTTTCTTACCTTACCCACTAATTTCTTTCTATTGACATCTGGGTTTCCAGTATAATTTGGGTTGGATTGGTGTTATTTGATCAACTCAAAAGGTACCAGAAATTTGGGTCGTCACAGATGCGGTGTGGTTTGAGGCAGTGTGATGGTTCTAGGGAGGAGATGCATGGCATGGTGACGCGAGGCAAGGTGATGTGAAGCATCGGGTTGCGAGGCATGGTGATGTAGGGCATGGTGATATGAGGCATGTTGATGCATGGCATGTTGATGCAAGTTAAGGTGATGTGATGAAGCCATGATGCGATGGAGCCATGACACGGTATGTTCATTCTGAGAAGTTGTCGGCGTAATGGATTAGAGCGGATCGCATCCGAGTGATGTGATATTTCGAAGTTCAAATGCTGGAGATAGAGTGAAGGGGATGCAAGATCCTGGATGTTGCCATGGTAGGATTCTGAGGTGATCTACATGTGGTGATCCATGCTTTTGAGATGATCGGGCTGTGTTGCTTAGCCGTTGGAGGTGAAAGATGCATGCTGGGCGAGAGGTATCCGATGTTGGTGAATTTCGAACCCGAGGGATACGAAATTCTACTAGTAATCCGACTCAACTCCTTATGTGTAATAACCATGATTTGCTTGATCCGCCCACATAATTCTGAGTGCGTACATGGGACCCGAGATTTGTACTGTTCGAGAGTTGTATGACGGGCCGTGATGGATGTTCCTACGCGACTCCGTCTTGGCTTGATTCTTAAGAATTTTGACAACACTTTTGGGCCATTGAACCACACGATGTGCTGAGTCCTGTGGGCCTGGACTACTTCTGTTAATCAGACTAAAAATCCGGTTAACAGATACTAATTTTGGAAGAGAAATAACAACATCAACTAGAATGTAAATTAACTAAATGGAATCAAAGAGAACATTCTAAACAGCTTACGAATTATATTTTAATGCAAAATATTGAGGAGAAATATAAAGAGCATCGATTATTATGTGTAAATTTAATATTAGAAAATATCATTTTGAGGAAGTAAATATAATACTAGCATGAATGTAAAATATTTGAAGATAATTAACCATTAGAATAACTTACATCTGTATAAAATGATGGGTCAAAATTATGGTTGACTAATTAATAATTGTAGAAATCATACACTACAATATTTTTAATATAAAATAAGGAAGCGAAATAAAAGGGACTTTACAATTCTCGAAATCACAAGGGAGCTATAATTTCTTCCACCTTATTATTATATATGATGGAATATATTTAATAAGATATTAGGATTATAAAAGTAAAATGATATTTTTAAATTCAAAATCATTTTTAATTACTTTTAAAAACCAATTAAATTATACATTATGTATAATATTTAAATTATTTAAATGGGCTTATAGATAAATCAACATAAAATGTATACTATTAATTTTGTATCTTTATGCATTACATTAATAATATTTTTGTTATTGTAAAATAATTTAAAATATTTCATCTTAAGTAGGTTTAAAAATAACATTCTTTCAAGATTTCAGTAAGTTATATTAAACACTATATGAAATATTGAAAATGCAACAAATTTAGATGAGGGTATCAAATTATAATAAGCATGTGTGTGCACATGTAAAAGCGCACACACACATGAACATATATATATATATATATATATATATATGTGTGTGTGTGTGTGTGTGTGTGTACACACACACACATATATGTAGGTATATATATGTGTGTGTGTGTGTATGTATGTGTGTGTGAGTGGGGGGGGTACTATTCTAGTGTGGTTGTTTAGTTTTTCTTGATTTGCTTGGTATAGATTGGGTGAAAGGTATTCAGAGTGTATCGACTTGAATAAAAGTTTGCTTGGTTCGTGAGTTCATCAGGGGTTGCTGTGAATTGGGTGTAGGGTAATTGGTGCTGGTTGTCCTTGTGGTCTATGATGTAGTTTGAAGGAGGTGGGTTGACATGCTTCACTTAGCACTGAAATTGTTCGCAATGTGGCATATTGGAGTTCACTGTTCCTCTTTTTCCATGTTTGTTGCATTGTTCCTGTCTTCGCCACGACGATAGATTGTTCTATGGTGGCCAATGGCTGTTATTGGTGCATTGTAGTGTCTTTTTGTGTTTCTTCTGTTTTGCATATTAAGGGTTATGTCAGATGTTATGGTTAAGATGTGCACGGCATTCTCCAATTTTTGCTGGTTAGGTATGGATTTTTGCTGCTTCTTCGTTCCATGATTTGGTGGTTGGCGTAGTACATGTGAGTGTCTCGAGAAACTTAGGCTCTCCTGTGTCGTCTACTGTCTTATGCAATACTCTTTGGTCATACTGTCTGGAAATTTTTCTTTATAGGTGCTTGCATCCTGTTTAGCATGGTATTGACTGTTCATAATGTACTTATGTGGTTATATCAATTGTTTGTGAAAGTATTTGTAATTCTCACCCTGCGTGGAGTATGAAATGTATAGTAGTCTAATCACTTTGATTAACTCATAAGCTATAGGCTAGGTTAGTAGCAGTGACTGGTTTACTATAAAAGCCGATTGTGGTGGACAGTCCACCTTAAAAACCGAATGCAATAGCTATACAATATGTCTACTCCTCTAATAATGTATTTATTATTTGTTGTGATAAAAGTGTTATGGATCACTTTAAAAACTGGTCGGCTTTGCCAAAAAAATACATTAAGCATCACATTCTGTAACGACCCAGATTTTTGGTCGATTTATTTTAAATATTTAGTATGGGTTTAAATATTGAATTCATAATATAAATGAATTTTATATTGAATTAGAAATTATAAGTGGATTTTTATATTGAATTTATCAATATAATATTTAATTTCGAAAATATTGAATTTTAGTGATATAAAAACAAAATATAACTGAACATGAGGTTAAAATGAAATCAAGATGATTCTAGCAATTTATTTGAACTCTATACTGAATTAGAACAATGATAATTCATTTTTGATGAATTTAATTTTAAATCGATAGTTTAAATTATTATTTCCCATATCTGATCAATGTAAATTGCAAAATCTGTTCCGATTGAATTCAGAATAACGTTGTAATATGGAAACGCCAGTCGGCACGTTTAAATAGGAGTTCGGAACCGTGAGATATTTTTCAAATTAGAAATATATATATAAATTCAAATCAACTTCAAATCAAAAACCTACATTTCATACTTCAGCCGACCTAAAAACTGAAATCACGCAGACTACTTCTTCTCGAGCTAAAATATTTGTTTCCCATTTCCAATATCAGCAAAACATCAATTTAATGGTGATGTACTTGATGTCTCCCTTCGCACCACTATATAAACAGTCGATAGCCTTCATTTTTCCATTCAGGAACCAAAAGAAAATCCAAGCCGATTCCTCTAATTGAAAATCCAGCGTTCTTGCTCTTCAAACTCCTATGATTCAAATCTGACGCGAGTGCCAATGGAAGGAACGACGTTCGACTTCGATTGATTTTTGGGGTATGGGGCCAACGCTCGTCGCGATGAAGCAAGGAGGGGTCTCGGGGCTCGAACTGAGGTGCGATGCTCACCTCCGTGCTCGAATTCGAAATGGGAAATTAGGGCTCGATCTAGCTCACAATCAAAGAGACTGCGATGATGTACGGTTCAAGTTATTGGAAGGTATGACGGTTTCAAAGGGGATCGGCGTTCGAAGCTGAGGTTGGGGTGGGTCTTTGGAGAGGTGTGATGGCGATTTAGGGTAGTGCGATGGGGTTTGGTTGCGATAACTGGAGGGCGACAGTGGAAGAGGAGGAGACGATCAGTAAGTTCGAAGCTGATGGATTTTCTGGCGGTCCGACAACAGTGAAGAAAAAGTTATAGTGTTGGCTAGCTTGCTAAAACAGGTAAGAAAATAATATAGTTAATGTTTTCTTATATGAATTAAATTAATTTATCAGTCAGGATTTAATTCATATATCGGTTAGAATTAAATCATTATATCGGTTAGGATTTTTTTTAGCATATCAATTAGAATTAAATCAGTATACCAGTAAGGGTTTAATGAGTATATCAGTTAAGGTTAAATTGGTATACTATCAGAAGTGAAGAAAATAGCACTCATTGTTATCGGGGATTTTGAATCATGAAGGAAATTTTAATTTTTGTATATTTTTAATATACAACCTTGTTAAGGAAATTCAGTAGCTAATTTATAAAATTCGGATTTTTCTTAGACAAGGAAAAATCAAATAAAATCATTCGTGTGGAGTTCGAAGACTCGGAAATCGATGAAAGAAATTGAAAACTGGTACAAGTGCAAAGGGAAATTAAGGTGAGTAAATCTCACTCACCTTTTATCTATAGTTATTTTTATTTCGTTAAAAATAATTGTCTGTTGCTTGTGTGAATGTTTTCTGGTTGCTTTATATATATATTAGTTATTTAGGCTATATATATATATATATTGGGTTGATTGATTGGTTGGATTCCCGCAGTCTCATTAGCGGATGCCCGCAGTTTCATAGCGGATGATTACCCTATACGCCCCACGCTATGATTAGTGGATGACCTTCTATACCACGATATTCTGCCACGAAGCAGAATTGGTATTATTTATGTGCTAACATCTGTGGATACAGGAAAACAGGTTGGAGGAATCCAACTGGATTCCTCAAAAATATATTATCTGTTTGTTTATTTGTTTGCATATATATTGATATATATGGTGTGTTAGAAAAATAAATAATTCGTTGCTTTGTGTGTTTAAATATCACTGGGCGTAAATAATGATATTTAAAATATCGTGAAAGGATATTGGAGATTTTAAAAGGGAAAATTCTATTTTTAAATAGAATTTGAATTTTAAAGGGAATAGAAATATAAACTTGTTTTGAAAAATAAAACAAGTAGTTCCTTTATAAACGAAGTTTATAAATAGTCTTTTATAACGAGGTCATAAATGAAGTGGAAAAGAATTTTCGTTTGATAATTCAGAAATAGAAATAAAAGCGTGAAATTGGGATTTGAAATGGAATTTCAAAATAAGATGTGAAAAGGAAATTTTAATATATAACTCAAATGAAATTTGAGTATAACCTTTGAATTTTAAAGAGGAGTTTGAATGTTTGCATTCTAGAAGGAGATTGAATATTTGAAATTCAAATAGTAGTTCCAATAGAATTTGAATAGACGAAATTAGAATGGAAAAATAGAATTTGAATTCAAGGAATAAAAATAAAATTTGAATTCAAAGGAATTCGAATAAAGAAATTCAAATAGAGATTTGAATGTAGAATTTCAAAATAGAATTTGAAATATAATATTTCAAAGAAGAATTTAAATATGAAGTTTGAATAGAAATTTGAAATAGAAATTCGAGTATTGAGATTGAACATGGAATTGAATATAGAAATTCAAGTAGAAATTTGAATATGAGATTTCAAAATAGAAGTTGAAATAAACTTTGAAATAGGATTTTCAAAGTAGAATTGGAAATAGAATTTTCAAATAGGATTTCAAAATAGGAAATCCAAATGATTTTGAAATGGAATTTGAATTCAAGGGAATTCAAATGGCTTTGAGTGAAGAAATGCAAATGGCGTTGAAATTTAGTTTGAATATTAGAATTCAAATGGGATTGGAATAAAGTAAATTCAAAAATGGAATTTCAAATAAAAAGAAGAATGTAATTTGAAATTTTGGGAATTTCAAATAAGAGAAATGGAATCTGAAACATTTAGAATTTCAGAATAGAAATTTAAATGGTGTTTGGATATTTGAATTCAAGTATGAATTTCAAGTATGAATTTGAAATGGAATTTCAAGTATGAATTTCAAATATAGAAATTCAAAAGGAATTGAATTAAAGTGAAAATTAAATAAAGGATTTGAAATAGAATTCGAATGAATGATTTGAAATGGAATTCGAATAAAGGGTTTCAAATGGGATTTGAATACAGGATTTAAAACTATGGAATTTGAAATGTGAAGATTCAAATGGAATTTGAAATATATATGAATATATATATAAAAGTGGAGTTGAATTCCTTTTAAAACTAAGTTTAAAGTTTTATATATATAAATATAATTAAAACGAACTCGCCACAGCGCTGCAGTTCGTAAATTGGCGACTCGAACTTCAATTGAGTATACAGAACGCAATTGAAGTCGGAATTCTTCGAAACAAGAAACGTCAGGACCAGTTTGATAATAGTATTCTAATGAAAGAGAAAAATATGAATTTCGTCGTATAGATTTTGAGTTATGTCAAAATCAAATCTTAAGAAAAACAGCGCCAGAACCATTATAAAACCATAACGGTTTATTTAATTAAATTAAAGGATTTTAAGCAAATAAAAATCGAAATTTCTATTTAGAAAAATCCAGATGTGAGTTATAAAATATATGCGAACTCCAGTGGAGTAATGAGTTGATTTTTGAAATAGAAATCAGATTTTTGATTTATTGAATAGAGTTAACTAATTCGAATAGAAATTAGTTAATGAGATTTCGAATGAATGTTGAGCTTCAAATAAGTGAATTCGATTTGAGAGTTTATATTCGAAATAGAAAAGAGAACTAGAATTGAAATTGAAATTCAATTTGGTTATGAACGAGTTAAATATTTTATTTGAGCATGTTATGTTCAACAAAGAAGTGAAATAGACAAAAAAAGGGCTAATTAAAGAATAATTAAGCGAAACCGAATTCAAACGATTCAAACTTGAATTCAAACGAATGGATTGAGTTGAATTGAATTGAAAACAGGTGAACATGTGTAAGCAGGTTTGTTATGAAGCATATGAAGATTTTTATTTTATGTGCCCGACAAAAAGGTACATGTTTAATTCATATATGAGATTTATGCGCCGTATCGGCAAGCCGCTTGGCTTTTTCTTTTTCTTTTTGAGAATAGAAGATACCGGGAAGCTATTTGAAATTTCCCGATGCTCCCGATACAGGGGAGGTTATGGCGAATTTTTCCGGGAATTTAAGGAGTTAGAATATTTTTAAGGAATTTGACAATTAGAAATCTATATATCGATATATATAGAATTCGATAAGGAAATGAAATCAAAAATAGCGAAAAGAGGCAAGATGATTTTTGAAATATTTGGTTAACAAATATTGATAAGAGAATATAGAAGAGATTTAATTAATGAATATTAATTAAAGGAGCCCAGTGATTTGTTTGATATGTTGGATGAACACTTGTTTTTATTCGATAGTTAAATCACAGACTATCGAAGTTTTTGACCATCGTTGTCAATATGGAGAGACCGGTTGGATTATTATCCAAAGAACCACTCCGTATCGGCATAAGCGTTGCGAACCAAGTATGCTGAATATATTGAAGACGGAGTA
Source organism: Allium sativum (assembly GCA_030737875.1). Lineage (NCBI taxonomy): Eukaryota > Viridiplantae > Streptophyta > Magnoliopsida > Asparagales > Amaryllidaceae > Allium > Allium sativum. The sequence continues at coordinate 32,112 of JASFAX010002346.1, read as the reverse complement.
AAGTGCAAGGGCTTTTCTATTTATAGAAATAGTGCCTTCGGTGTCGTTCAATCCCAGAACGAACGTAAATGGACGAATGTCTGACAAAGTATTTCCAATGATCAGATGGGTTGGTCTGTATGAATGTATATGGTTGCAACGGATTTATCCCTTAGCATAATATCCAGAATATTTGTGCAAACTCAACTAGTGATTAACGGATTTGACAATGTGGCATTCAAAGTGATTGTGTCATCAAGGAATGGTAAGTAATCGTAGCCTCAGGCCTCAACAACCGGGAAAGGACAAAAATCGGGCAGGCAGCATGGCTATGTGGGTCGCACCCATTAGGGTGTATAATCACCTATCTAGAGAAATTCCTTTTGTTTCTAAATCTATCGATTCTGCCCATTCGGGAAACGGTGGTTTGAGTCCAACCGTTGGTGATATACATTCGATACACTCAAGCGAAATGAGTGGTCGGCCATGTGTGGGCCGGGTTGCAAGACGTTCTTGTTGAACCCAGGTGTATTCGCCTCTAGAGGTACATCATCGGAAGGTGGTTCCATACCTTGTCATGTTGGAAATCCAATCTCCAATAAGCGCCATGCGGTTTTTGATTTTTTTCTATATATGTGGAGCGTGAGATGCAAGCGTTCTGCTACTTGATTATTTACTTGATGTAGACATTATTATGATATCACTGGATTTTCGTATCAAAGTGTTTGGGTTATAGTAAGGTAAAAACCGTCCGTGTTTATGTGTGGGCTGGTCTTACTATTATCTTTTCTTTCGAAAATGGATTTTGAAAGTTAAACAAGTGGTTGGAGTTTACTCACACCAGTCCCATGACTGACCCAGAGTTTATTTTGTTTTGTTTTCCCTAAACTCTTGGGTGCCCAAATTTGTACGGGCAGTCAAGTGTTTCAGGCTTTTACAGATACACTTGGAGGAGCTTGAAGCAGGAGGCTTCAACGTTAGTTATTTAGAGTTACTTCCGCTGAATCAAATGTTATGTGTACTCTGATGATGGTATGTGTATATGTACAAAACAGATTTGTATTTCAAAGCTTATGTTATATAATATATTTTATTCGTTCCGCTGTGAGTTGTGATCTTCGTTTTTCTTCTATTCTAATATTTCTTTCTTTCTATTTCTCATCCTCTAACTTCTTTCTAATAATGAGTCGTATTTCTGTGTTATTTGGGTTGGACGTGTGGTGTATTTAGTCAACTCAGATAGCTCGGATTTGCGGGCCTTTACAGTTGGTATCAGAGCTTAGGTTGAGCGAATACCTAGGCTTTGGTGGAAATGTGCTCATTAGAGATAGGGTCAGTAGTACCCTAGAATGAGTTGAGCGTATATATACGAGAGAGCGTATTTGTTATTTGATATAAAAGTTGTTTTATATTGTGTTGGCTAGTCTGTTGAGTGGTTTATGAATTCTGGTCGAATCGTGGGACGCCACGAAGTCGATAGGAATTTCTAAACACTTGAACAGAGAAATTCGACACAGTATTGTTTTAAAGTGGGTGAAATAATTTTACCCAAAATTTCTATTTGATATAGAAAGAATAATTTTCTAGAATTATTATTATATGGATGTGTTGAATATTGATTTTAGAATCAAATGAAATTATAAAAATTGAAATGGTTATTTATAACCAAATAGAATTTGTATAGGAATTAAATATACGAATGAGAGGAATTAGAATTAAATTCAAAACCAGAATTTGGAATTTAAATCCTGGGAAATTGAAAAATATTTTTCAAAGTATATTAAAATAATATAGATTTGTTTTAAAGGATTTGAGAGAAAATCATGGATTTTGAAATAATAAAGCACTGAATTCACTTCAGTGGCTGGGAAATAATTCTGATGATGATTGCAACATCATCAGTGTTCATTTCCGAGTTTCTAAGTGATGGATTGCTACCTTAGAATTTTTTTTATGGGAATGTGTTTAAAAGAAAACAAGTTTAATTGAAAATTCAAATGTTTTGAATTTGAAATGAAAATAAATATATGTATATATATTTATGTGATTTCAGAAGGATTTGAAATGAAAATCCTGGGATTTGGATTCTAGAATTAAAATTTAACTGAAGAGAGTTAAATGGTTCGAGGTGAATAAATTGACTAGAATCAATTTGAAATAAATTGAAATTGAATGTGAAAGCATATGAAGGGAAGAAGGCCAAAGGTTTTGGTTGAAAATAAAGTCATAGAAATATGAGGAGTTGAATTTCAACATAAGTGAGATGTTGAAAAGAAATGGATTAGTAGCACTATTCCTACCTTAGCAATTTCGAGGACGAAATTATTTTAAGGGGGGAAGAATGTAACGACCCAGATTTTTGGTCGATTTATTTTAAATATTTAATATGGGTTTAAATATTGAATTCATAATATAAATGAATTTTATATTGAATTAGAAATTATAAGTGGATTTTTATATTGAATTTATCAATATAATATTTAATTTCGAAAATATTGAATTTTAGTGATATAAAAACAAAATATAACTGAACATGAGGTTAAAATGAAATCAAGATGATTCTAGCAATTTATTTGAACTCTATACTGAATTAGAACAATGATAATTCATTTTTGATGAATTTAATTTTAAATCGATAGTTTAAATTATTATTTCCCATATCTGATCAATGTAAATTGCAAAATCTGTTCCGATTGAATTCAGAATAACGTTGTAATATGGAAACGCCGGTCGGCACGTTTAAATAGGAGTTCGGAACCGTGAGATATTTTTCAAATTAGAAATATATATATAAATTCAAATCAACTTCAAATCAAAAACCTACATTTCATACTTCAGCCGACCTAAAAACTGAAATCACGCAGACTACTTCTTCTCGAGCTAAAATATTTGTTTCCCATTTCCAATATCAGCAAAACATCAATTTAATGGTGATGTACTTGATGTCTCCCTTCGCACCACTATATAAACAGTCGATAGCCTTCATTTTTCCATTCAGGAACCAAAAGAAAATCCAAGCCGATTCCTCTAATTGAAAATCCAGCGTTCTTGCTCTTCAAACTCCTATGATTCAAATCTGACGCGAGTGCCAATGGAAGGAACGACGTTCGACTTCGATTGATTTTTGGGGTATGGGGCCAACGCTCGTCGCGATGAAGCAAGGAGGGGTCTCGGGGCTCGAACTGAGGTGCGATGCTCACCTCCGTGCTCGAATTCGAAATGGGAAATTAGGGCTCGATCTAGCTCGCAATCAAAGAGACTGCGATGATGTACGGTTCAAGTTATTGGAAGGTATGACGGTTTCAAAGGGGATCGGCGTTCGAAGCTGAGGTTGGGGTGGGTCTTTGGAGAGGTGTGATGGCGATTTAGGGTAGTGCGATGGGGTTTGGTTGCGATAACTGGAGGGCGACAGTGGAAGAGGAGGAGACGATCAGTAAGTTCGAAGCTGATGGATTTTCTGGCGGTCCGACAACAGTGAAGAAAAAGTTATAGTGTTGGCTAGCTTGCTAAAACAGGTAAGAAAATAATATAGTTAATGTTTTCTTATATGAATTAAATTAATTTATCAGTCAGGATTTAATTCATATATCGGTTAGAATTAAATCATTATATCGGTTAGGATTTTTTTTAGCATATCAATTAGAATTAAATCAGTATACCAGTAAGGGTTTAATGAGTATATCAGTTAAGGTTAAATTGGTATACTATCAGAAGTGAAGAAAATAGCACTCATTGTTATCGGGGATTTTGAATCATGAAGGAAATTTTAATTTTTGTATATTTTTAATATACAACCTTGTTAAGGAAATTCAGTAGCTAATTTATAAAATTCGGATTTTTCTTAGACAAGGAAAAATCAAATAAAATCATTCGTGTGGAGTTCGAAGACTCGGAAATCGATGAAAGAAATTGAAAACTGGTACAAGTGCAAAGGGAAATTAAGGTGAGTAAATCTCACTCACCTTTTATCTATAGTTATTTTTATTTCGTTAAAAATAATTGTCTGTTGCTTGTGTGAATGTTTTCTGGTTGCTTTATATATATTAGTTATTTAGGCTATATATATATATATTGGGTTGATTGATTGGTTGGATTCCCGCAGTCTCATTAGCGGATGCCCGCAGTTTCATAGCGGATGATTACCCTATACGCCCCACGCTATGATTAGTGGATGACCTTCTATACCACGATATTCTGCCACGAAGCAGAATTGGTATTATTTATGTGCTAACATCTGTGGATACAGGAAAACAGGTTGGAGGAATCCAACTGGATTCCTCAAAAATATATTATCTGTTTGTTTATTTGTTTGCATATATATTGATATATATGGTGTGTTAGAAAAATAAATAATTCGTTGCTTTGTGTGTTTAAATATCACTGGGCGTAAATAATGATATTTAAAATATCGTGAAAGGATATTGGAGATTTTAAAAGGGAAAATTCTATTTTTAAATAGAATTTGAATTTTAAAGGGAATAGAAATATAAACTTGTTTTGAAAAATAAAACAAGTAGTTCCTTTATAAACGAAGTTTATAAATAGTCTTTTATAACGAGGTCATAAATGAAGTGGAAAAGAATTTTCGTTTGATAATTCAGAAATAGAAATAAAAGCGTGAAATTGGGATTTGAAATGGAATTTCAAAATAAGATGTGAAAAGGAAATTTTAATATATAACTCAAATGAAATTTGAGTATAACCTTTGAATTTTAAAGAGGAGTTTGAATGTTTGCATTCTAGAAGGAGATTGAATATTTGAAATTCAAATAGTAGTTCCAATAGAATTTGAATAGACGAAATTAGAATGGAAAAATAGAATTTGAATTCAAGGAATAAAAATAAAATTTGAATTCAAAGGAATTCGAATAAAGAAATTCAAATAGAGATTTGAATGTAGAATTTCAAAATAGAATTTGAAATATAATATTTCAAAGAAGAATTTAAATATGAAGTTTGAATAGAAATTTGAAATAGAAATTCGAGTATTGAGATTGAACATGGAATTGAATATAGAAATTCAAGTAGAAATTTGAATATGAGATTTCAAAATAGAAGTTGAAATAAACTTTGAAATAGGATTTTCAAAGTAGAATTGGAAATAGAATTTTCAAATAGGATTTCAAAATAGGAAATCCAAATGATTTTGAAATGGAATTTGAATTCAAGGGAATTCAAATGGCTTTGAGTGAAGAAATGCAAATGGCGTTGAAATTTAGTTTGAATATTAGAATTCAAATGGGATTGGAATAAAGTAAATTCAAAAATGGAATTTCAAATAAAAAGAAGAATGTAATTTGAAATTTTGGGAATTTCAAATAAGAGAAATGGAATCTGAAACATTTAGAATTTCAGAATAGAAATTTAAATGGTGTTTGGATATTTGAATTCAAGTATGAATTTCAAGTATGAATTTGAAATGGAATTTCAAGTATGAATTTCAAATATAGAAATTCAAAAGGAATTGAATTAAAGTGAAAATTAAATAAAGGATTTGAAATAGAATTCGAATGAATGATTTGAAATGGAATTCGAATAAAGGGTTTCAAATGGGATTTGAATACAGGATTTAAAACTATGGAATTTGAAATGTGAAGATTCAAATGGAATTTGAAATATATATGAATATATATATAAAAGTGGAGTTGAATTCCTTTTAAAACTAAGTTTAAAGTTTTATATATATAAATATAATTAAAACGAACTCGCCACAGCGCTGCAGTTCGTAAATTGGCGACTCGAACTTCAATTGAGTATACAGAACGCAATTGAAGTCGGAATTCTTCGAAACAAGAAACGTCAGGACCAGTTTGATAATAGTATTCTAATGAAAGAGAAAAATATGAATTTCGTCGTATAGATTTTGAGTTATGTCAAAATCAAATCTTAAGAAAAACAGCGCCAGAACCATTATAAAACCATAACGGTTTATTTAATTAAATTAAAGGATTTTAAGCAAATAAAAATCGAAATTTCTATTTAGAAAAATCCAGATGTGAGTTATAAAATATATGCGAACTCCAGTGGAGTAATGAGTTGATTTTTGAAATAGAAATCAGATTTTTGATTTATTGAATAGAGTTAACTAATTCGAATAGAAATTAGTTAATGAGATTTCGAATGAATGTTGAGCTTCAAATAAGTGAATTCGATTTGAGAGTTTATATTCGAAATAGAAAAGAGAACTAGAATTGAAATTGAAATTCAATTTGGTTATGAACGAGTTAAATATTTTATTTGAGCATGTTATGTTCAACAAAGAAGTGAAATAGACAAAAAAAGGGCTAATTAAAGAATAATTAAGCGAAACCGAATTCAAACGATTCAAACTTGAATTCAAACGAATGGATTGAGTTGAATTGAATTGAAAACAGGTGAACATGTGTAAGCAGGTTTGTTATGAAGCATATGAAGATTTTTATTTTATGTGCCCGACAAAAAGGTACATGTTTAATTCATATATGAGATTTATGCGCCGTATCGGCAAGCCGCTTGGCTTTTTCTTTTTCTTTTTGAGAATAGAAGATACCGGGAAGCTATTTGAAATTTCCCGATGCTCCCGATACAGGGGAGGTTATGGCGAATTTTTCCGGGAATTTAAGGAGTTAGAATATTTTTAAGGAATTTGACAATTAGAAATCTATATATCGATATATATAGAATTCGATAAGGAAATGAAATCAAAAATAGCGAAAAGAGGCAAGATGATTTTTGAAATATTTGGTTAACAAATATTGATAAGAGAATATAGAAGAGATTTAATTAATGAATATTAATTAAAGGAGCCCAGTGATTTGTTTGATATGTTGGATGAACACTTGTTTTTATTCGATAGTTAAATCACAGACTATCGAAGTTTTTGACCATCGTTGTCAATATGGAGAGACCGGTTGGATTATTATCCAAAGAACCACTCCGTATCGGCATAAGCGTTGCGAACCAAGTATGCTGAATATATTGAAGACGGAGTAAAGTGCAAGGGCTTTTCTATTTATAGAAATAGTGCCTTCGGTGTCGTTCAATCCCAGAACGAACGTAAATGGACGAATGTCTGACAAAGTATTTCCAATGATCAGATGGGTTGGTCTGTATGAATGTATATGGTTGCAACGGATTTATCCCTTAGCATAATATCCAGAATATTTGTGCAAACTCAACTAGTGATTAACGGATTTGACAATGTGGCATTCAAAGTGATTGTGTCATCAAGGAATGGTAAGTAATCGTAGCCTCAGGCCTCAACAACCGGGAAAGGACAAAAATCGGGCAGGCAGCATGGCTATGTGGGTCGCACCCATTAGGGTGTATAATCACCTATCTAGAGAAATTCCTTTTGTTTCTAAATCTATCGATTCTGCCCATTCGGGAAACGGTGGTTTGAGTCCAACCGTTGGTGATATACATTCGATACACTCAAGCGAAATGAGTGGTCGGCCATGTGTGGGCCGGGTTGCAAGACGTTCTTGTTGAACCCAGGTGTATTCGCCTCTAGAGGTACATCATCGGAAGGTGGTTCCATACCTTGTCATGTTGGAAATCCAATCTCCAATAAGCGCCATGCGGTTTTTGATTTTTTTCTATATATGTGGAGCGTGAGATGCAAGCGTTCTGCTACTTGATTATTTACTTGATGTAGACATTATTATGATATCACTGGATTTTCGTATCAAAGTGTTTGGGTTATAGTAAGGTAAAAACCGTCCGTGTTTATGTGTGGGCTGGTCTTACTATTATCTTTTCTTTCGAAAATGGATTTTGAAAGTTAAACAAGTGGTTGGAGTTTACTCACACCAGTCCCATGACTGACCCAGAGTTTATTTTGTTTTGTTTTCCCTAAACTCTTGGGTGCCCAAATTTGTACGGGCAGTCAAGTGTTTCAGGCTTTTACAGATACACTTGGAGGAGCTTGAAGCAGGAGGCTTCAACGTTAGTTATTTAGAGTTACTTCCGCTGAATCAAATGTTATGTGTACTCTGATGATGGTATGTGTATATGTACAAAACAGATTTGTATTTCAAAGCTTATGTTATATAATATATTTTATTCGTTCCGCTGTGAGTTGTGATCTTCGTTTTTCTTCTATTCTAATATTTCTTTCTTTCTATTTCTCATCCTCTAACTTCTTTCTAATAATGAGTCGTATTTCTGTGTTATTTGGGTTGGACGTGTGGTGTATTTAGTCAACTCAGATAGCTCGGATTTGCGGGCCTTTACACATTCACTAATTTATATTTGTTAAATAAATACAAATATGCTTATTTAAAAATATCATTGCTATTATTGGATGTAATTTTGTTAACATATTATGATATTTGGTTGAAAAATAAAATAAAATATTAATTTTGAAACATAGTGATTAAATGCCAAATATCATAAATAACTTTTACATATCATTATTGGAGTCAAGCCAAAATTTAGCGGAAGAAATTGAATTTCAATTTTTTTTAACTATTTTATATCTTTATTTGACATAAGAAGTTTAACTTATTTAGAACATTTTCGAATTTCCTTTAAATAAAATCATTATTTTATTTAAATTTATAATGTAATTTTATTTTATACAATTAATAATATATTATATAACACTTGTATTATACACACACAAATATACATATGCGTATATGCATGTGCATATGTGTGTTCACTTGTTACATAGTAATATGTGTAACATATAACATACCAACATATAAGTCTTGAAAGTTACATTGCAATAGGCATGTTAGCTTATATAGTATGCATATATGTTATCCAAATGTATATCTATAATACGTAAACTAAATGTTACGATATATATATATATATATATATGTGTGTGTGTGTGTGTGTGTGTGTGTGTGTGTGTGTGAGTGTGTGTGTATCTTTACTAATAATATAAATACTTCAGAATGGTGAGCTTTTATGCATTTCCAGAAAAGTCCATTAACTTTCTTACAGCAGAATTCTGAAACTAATTATAATGCAGGGCAAATGCGTCTTTGGTCATCCCACTTTGTACTTACCCACTAACACGCTGCAGTTAGCCAATCCACTACCTATTTTTTTCATTTTTTTTTCTTTCTTCACTACATTCTTCCTATTTTCCTCTCTTCGTCATGTTTTCTTCCTACTCTCAACCCTAAACTACCTCCAGATTTTCTAATTATTCAACTCTTAGTGGATTCGAAGCTAAATTCCTTCTCTTCTCACTCTTACCGCCTTGGCCTTTTCACATCTGGCAAGAAATTGTGCTTCAAAAATTGTGCTTTAGATCGCCTTTTAAGTTTCCGTCAAATCTGCCACTTCACCTCACCTTTTCCAGTGGACAAGCCCTTATTCCGCCTCAATGACAAGATCATAAATTAATTTGTTTTATAATTCCTTCATTACTACTAATTAGTATAATTTTTTGTTGCTGTTGTATCTCAGATCAGGCACTCCTCTTCACCACTGGTCGTGGACGAACCCTTCTTCCGCCTCGACGATGACATCATTGGCAAAATCAATTTATAAGTCCTTCCTACCAATTAGTATAATTTGTTTGTTCTTGCTGTTGTATGTTGCGATTTATCTTCAGATCTGACAATAGGTTACAAGTTTATCGATCGTATTTCATTGTTAGCTTCAATTTTAATAGTCTGAGCTTCAATTTTGGTACTATATTTTACTTGATTATTTTTCACCGGATTTTGACAGATATAAACTGCAACATTACATTCACTTCTTACACATATAACAATGGTTTACCTTGCTATTCACCTACTGTACATTCAGTTGCTCTTTTTTAACTAATGGCCGATAAGCTTCGTTCTACCCAAATCTACTATCATCAATTTTCATAACTTACATAACAATTGTTTTTTTGCCTTAAGTATGTTTGATAATATGTCTAGGAGATGTGTGCATCATGTATTTAGCCTCTCTAAATATTGGAAATTGCGCATGTACCATATAGCTCTCAACTCAATACATGTAACTGACTTAGTATAAATTGATATCTTAGTCACAGAACTAGGAAAATTACTTCGTGTGTTATAGTTTTCTATTATATACCCTTTTCTTTACAGAATGGTAGTCAAACGTAGATTGAGAATTTTTCTTTACCATTTGTTTGGCCATTTTCAAAAGGAAACACACTTCATAATTGCATGTCTGACCTCTGTAAGTTGGATATCTGTATGTCTTTTTTTTTATGATTTATTTTGAATCTGTAAATAAACCTGCTATGTTGACTAAATTAGCTTCCTGTTTATTTTTCTAGCTATAAGAACTTTTAGGTCATATGGTAGCATATGCTTATTGGTGGCTTCAGTAGTAATTTATTTTAAATTCAATATGTTTGCAAATTCTTAATGGATATTTCATATCTACATTATTTCCCCGTTTGTTCATTCAAATACAATTTTGCTGAACTACAAAGGATACTTTTATTGAGGTTATAATATTTTTTGAATTTCTTGCTTTGTACTGCTAATTTATTGGGTTTTGAGTTTCTGATCATTAGAGATGCATAGGTCTATATAAACTATTTGAATTTTATATGTTTTAAAAGTACCAATTTTACATGATTGCATTTTTTTCCAATGAAATATGGTTTTTTATTTTGCTTTAATTTTGCGTCTATTAAGCTTAGCCATCTGTTCTAATTTTAGTATTCTCTGTTAAATGTTTTGATACTTCGATGCACATTTTTACTTAAAATGATTTTGTCCTTCGTGTCATCATTGGGAAAACATCTCTACTGTTTTAATCTCCAAAGTAATGTTTTCCGCCTGGCTGTGTATTCAACAAATTCTGTTAATATTACATATATTTATGTAGCAAAAAGAACTAATATAGTTGCAAGTTTAGTATAAAACACATTGTGAAGCAAAAAAAAAAAACTTAAATTTTCATGTGTATTTCAAAAATAATAAATTATTAAAAAAAGTCAGTTGATGAATGATTACATGACTTGGAAGAGAGCTTAAGATAATTATGGCTGCTCCAATCTTTATAATTTACTTGAGGGTGGTGGGGATAACATGCTATAGGTGACGGTAACAGAATGTTTGATTGGTTAATCTGTTAGGTAGATAACAACTATGAGTATAACAATATCACCCTATGCTCTTTTCTTTGACATTTTCATAACATTGATTGTCTTTTATTCTGCACTACACACTACTATTGTTTTTCCTTCTAAAGCTGTACCGGTGATTTTTTGTGGATACTTCCCTATCACAGATAATTTTATATGACTACTCCCTTCCTTGCCATTATGGTGGAAATGCTATAAACTAGTGACAAGAATTTTTTGTGTCAAGAAAGGGCAAATAATTTGATATGCTATTGTGCTAATGCATACAATGTAGTGATTTTCAGTATTTTAATTTTTTAAATGCATACTGTATTACTGGATAATTGCAAAATATATGGTCAACAAGTGCAAAATTTGGTGTATGGTACACTAACATTTTATATCTGAGCTTTCTAAAATTATAACTGATCACTAGCATAAAAATATGCTTAATTTTCATTTCAGATTTATGCTAAATAATGATAAGAAAGATGTAGTGGTAATCAATTTTTAAATCTACGTTTTCATCTGAACTAAATATAGGAAACCTTAAGATTCGTGATTTTGCTTAAATATTCTTAGTTACACGTGTTGTTGTTGTTTTTAATCAACATGGCAAGAAATAGAAATATGACAACTTATTTGGTTTAATCAACTTAAGCTTTGACTTTTTATCAAAAATAACATTTGATTTTTAGTTCACTATGTATGATGGCATTAGTAAAGACTGCAATACGATTTAATTTCAAACATAAATGGTTATTGGTCTATATCAGTCTTGTTTTACTATAACACTTCCTGATTATACTAAATTGATGTAATTCCTCTCAATGATATAGCATGACTAATCAATAAGAATAAATATATTTAATTAATGTTTCACATGCTAATTATATAAAGAGAACTATTATAACCTACCAGTCTATTGTCTTCTTAATGGTGCTTAATGGGTAACTAAAATAAATTGCGAATGATTTTTTCCTTCATTCGCCACAATTGGGTATATTAAATCAAGCTAAATAAAATTTGGGCCAATTTCTAACAATCAAGTGTGATTTTGTAAATAAATATAAGTCTGAATCTCTGTACTTATTTTAGTATAATTTAGAATAGCATATAAGGAAGAGAATAATAGGCATTAGTGGGTTGTTCAATTTTAGATTGAAATTTGTCTTAAAAGAAAGTGATGTGATATGTATGATACATGGTATAATTTTGAAATTAATGTTAATTTAAATTTTAATAGGAAAAATGGATTTGAAGTTTTTGGAAAGTCTAAAATGTCTTCTTTAATTTAATTATCTGATAACACCATTGTTTTTCATTTCTATTTGATACATCCATCTATAGTAACCTGCAGCACCATTTCCTCCCAACTAGATCAAAAATTATGTAATCAAACAACTCAGACTGTTCCAACAAAAATGAATCAACTAACTCAAGCAAATTTCAGCAAGGCTTAAAGAGTTTTTGCTGGATAGCTCTAGATTGGTATAACAATATTAATTTGTCAATCACCACTGGCCACCCCAGTTCTTCTTAGCTGTTCCATTTACTTATCAACTAGTTATCTCATTTCATTTCGATCCCCTAAATAATAAGATGATATTTTGAATTTTCATCATTCTTTTTTACTTCCTCATCATTTTTGGTATTTTAATCATTTGTTTGAGCTAGATAAGAAGAGGGAGGCTCTGACTTTCCATAATTCCAACTCACATGCATAATTTTCTCACTGTATAATGTAATTTTAGTTCGATTAAAAAATGAAGAATGGTTTTAAGATATGAATGGATTGCCTACCATATTAGATTGTTGTCGTATAGTTCTGGGTGTTTGTCTAGTCAAGATACCACCATCAATTGGGCCGATTGAATTAGGCGTGCGAGTGTTCCTTTTATTTTCATTCACACGTATTTGGTTGCAGGTTTTTATGGTCTTCTCCAATTCAATTTGCGACTTTTTTCATGGTGATGCCATCCTTTAAAGGTAAGTTATTACTACTCTACTTTTTTGATTATGCATATGCTCTATTAATCTTAAGGTCAGTAGCACATAAGGTTATGTTCATGATGAAGTCTGATTCATTGATCTGACGTAAGTTTAAAGAACTCATTTGCATTTTAATGATAGATTAGTTTGTATTCATTTTTACAGCTATTTATGGGCATGGTTTTATGTGCTTTAAAAGCCTACAGAATGAAATATAAGCCTGAAAAAAAGATAAATTATAAAACCTTTTTACTCTTTCGTTACATTGAAATTTGTTTAGCTTTGTTGCTAAGATTTCAGAACTAACATCAAGTTCGGTGTTATTAATTACAAGAATAGCTATGCTTCTCATTTTTATTCTTCGTCAAATTGATGGTTAGTTTTTATCATGACATAACTATTCCGTATACTATTCTACTCCTTACATGATTAGGATATGGAAAACTAAAGAAACATATACAGTATAGGTAAAAATATTCTAAAGGTAATTTGGCACTTATGTTGTTTGCATTGCCATATAATTTAGGGTGAATATGCGAATGACATAAACTATTCCTTCTAACATTCCATGCAAAATTTGATATTATTCATAAAATTACAAAGAACTTTGTATTTTTTTTGTTTTTGCACTTTACTCCTATAATTGATATTGAAACATTTATGCTCCTTTCTTCGTTATGCACAGTTATGATGTCAATTTTTTGAGAACTACGATGCAGTTCTCAGTTGGTGCTATTCCTAACCTTAGTCTCTAGAGCATCATCTGAGCAGGCCCTGTTTATGTAGTTTCACATATGCAAGGCAGTTCCAAGTTGATAGCTTTAATTGTCCGCTATTACTGTAAAATAATCTGATCCAGGCTCCAACTCCATTTCCTCAGAGTGGTTATCAATTAGAATGTGTATTTTCATTTGTATCTGTATCACCATTATAGCTAACATGAATCTAAAACGGAGGGTTTCATATTCAAATGCATGTACATTATTCATACCCTTTCTGTATTGTTGATAGTTGTTTCAAATGATAGAATATTCTGTGAAAAAAAAGAATATGTAAATGATATCATCTATTAAAAAAATGATGTCTGAACTTATTTGTTGAAATATACCATATTCAATGGTACACTGATTGCTTCACTGTCAATGTGACGGCAAGGAATTTCTCTCGATCCGAATCAGTCGTTAAACCGATCTAGACCGTTCGAAAAATGGCCAATTTCCAGTCGATTAAAATCAACTAAAACTGGTCAAACGCGTTTTCCTTTGCCATGCTCACATATTGATTCGAAAAATTATGAAATTTGGAATCTAGCAATAATTTAACATCACAGACCCAACAAAAGTTGTTTCGTCGAAATCCGAGGTCGTTTGCAAAATTCCCATTTTTAAGGGCTTGAATTCCATAGCGACTATTCAGAATTTTCAACTGGACATATCTTTTGATTCCCGCTATGAAATTTTGATTTTCCAGATTTGTTGGAAAGATATTCTCAAATAGATCCTAATGTTTTTGGTTTCACTAAAATACGGATTGTTTTGCACCCGGTACATTCAATTGAAGTTTGAAATCGAATTATCGAACTACCGCGCCATTTTCAATTCCTATTTATAATTATATATAATTATTTATATTCTAACGACGACGTATACAATATATACGTTCTAAATATATTCAAAATAAATTTCTCGTCGATATTATTTAAAATAATTCATTTTAAATGTTCAAAATTGGCTAAAATTGCCAAAATAAAAATTTTAAACTGGTTCAGAATTTCCGGGTTATTACAATCTCCCCACTTAAAACTTTTCGTCCCCGAAAAGGAACAAAGTCGAAAGTGGTTTGATTAATCAACTCTACGTTCATTCTGGCTTCCATTCTCCAACTTTTCAGTTTCTGAGAATTTTCAAATTTTCAAAAATTTGGCTAACACCCTAAATTTTCGAAAATTTTTGCCATAACCTCCCTTGCACCGGGAGCCACGGGAAAATCCCGAAATTGCCATATAGGCCTTCTGATCTCAAAAAGAAAAAGAAAAAGCCAAGCGGCTAGCCAATAGGCTCATAAAATCATCATCACCCAAACAAAACAGTAAATTATAGTAAACGTGTACCTATTTTTCGGGCAAACAAATTTTATTCTCTGGCTCTAGCCTCCTTGCTATGACCTGTTCAATGTAAGTATATGTATATGCAAGCAAATGCGTCTAATTTCACTACAATTCAATATTTGATTCAATTAGGCATAATGGTTCAAAAATTATCAAACAAATAAACAATCAACACAAACATCAATCAATTAGTGAATTAACGTTTCAAATTCATAATTTTGATACATATACAGAAAATCATGCTTTTGATGCCAAACCACAACAATAAACCTATCTATATTAGTTTTGGTTCTCACACCAGTCTAATGGAAGTATATAGAAATCACACCTTCGAACATAAATATTGATGATGCCATGGTCATTATCAACATCATCTCCGGGCGACTAGAGTGTAATTCTATATCTATCTAATATATTAAAACTTCGAATATACGTTCATGACGCGTATATGCAAAATCTTTATATATTGGAATGTCCAAATTCAATATAAATAAATATTCGAATACGAATAAAACGATTTAAATTTCAAAACAAAATTGTTTTCATTTGAAAAATAAACTCTTCACACTCGTTCTAGGATACTACTGATCCTATCTCTAACGAGTCATTCTAATTGGATATTACTAATCCAATATCTGATGAATTCTTTCATATGGTTCTAATGTGTCTTGTTCTCGAGCTCAGTAAACCAAAGCTCTGATACCAAATGTGACGGCAAGGAATTTCGCTCGATCCGAATCAGTCGTTAAACCGATCTAGACCGTTCGAAAAATGGCCAATTTCCAGTCGATTAAAATCAACTAAAACTGGTCAAACGCGTTTTCCTTTGCCATGCTCACATATTGATTCGAAAAATTATGAAATTTGGAATCTAGCAATAATTTAACATCACGGACCCAACAAAAGTGGTTTCGTCGAAATCCGAGGTCGTTTGCAAAATTCCCATTTTAAGGGCTTGAATTCCATAGCGACTATTCAGAATTTTCAACTGGACATATCTTTTGATTCCCGCTATGAAATTTTGATTTTCCGGATTCGTTGGAAAGATATTCTCAAATAGATCCTAATATTCTTGGTTTCACTAAAATACAGATTGTTTTGCACCCGGTACATTCAATTGAAGTTTGAAATCGAATTATCGAACTACCGCGCCATTTTCAATTCCTATTTATAATTATATATAATTATTTATATTCTAACGACGACATATACAATATATATGTTCTACATATATTCAAAATAAATTTCTCGTCGATATAATTTAAAATAATTCATTTTAAATGTTCAAAATTGGCTAAAATTGCCAAAATAAAATTTTTAAACTGGTTCAGAATTTACGGGTTATTACAGTCATCTTATTATTTTACTGCTTTATACTCACTTACGGTTCAATTATGCTTTTATAAAACATGACATATTTTCCTCTTCTCTGTGCACGTTCAATGCATTATTGTGGTTTGACTGGCTTTTGCATACAACTTGCAAATTATTAATTCAATGCATATGTTTAAATGGAGTAGAAGGCTGCATAATTTAGTATTTACATGAAAATTTGGATGCATTACGCATCAAATATCATGATAATTGGCTGCTCTAAATAACTTTAACCAAGATGGAACTGTACGCAGCTGTATAGAGATGTATTACACATTAAATTATTTTTTGTTTCTCCCAAATGTTTGGCCTGCTTTTTATAAATATATGCCCAGTTGGGTTTTCCTCCCATCTGATACTGCGTGATGTTGCTAGCCTTTTATGTGGTTTCCGTTCTTACTTCTCCAGCCGTCCTTGCACATAACCCATCTTCGCTCCGGCTGTCCAACAGACGTGCCTTTGTACTAGTGTGTGTGTGTGTGTGTGTGTGTATATATATATATATATATATGAGGAGGGTTCGTTTGGGCTGACGGGGCCTAGCCCATTGCGTCCGGAACGGGGGTATTTGCCTAGGAACAACTTTCGTTGGGCTGAAATTGGATCTGAGAAGAATTTACGGGTTTATTTGTAAATTTGAACATTTAATATTTTAATATTATAAATAGAATTGAAAACCTAACCCTAGAACTAATATGACCAGCCGCCATATCAAAAACGAACGCACACCATGCTCCGGATTTCAGACCCTAATTTCTTCAATCCTAGTTCGAATCAACCTAGGGTTCTTTAGGCAAAATCAAAGTGCTCCTCAAGCTCTACAAAATCATAAGGTGATGATGGAGTTTACTGATGCGGATAGGGGGATTTCGGTGCTCAAACACGATCGGTTGGGTGCGGATTTTGAGGAAGAGGAGGCATGCGAGGTGGGTCCCATTCCAGGTGGTGGTGTCTCTCATGAAGGCCTTCGTCGTGGAGTAGTTAGATCGGGAGATGGCGGGTTGTGGTGGCGCGTGCAAGGAAGGGTTCAACGTGAAAATGGGTTCGGCGGTTTTACTGAGAGCGACGATGGAAGATAATTAACGTGAGGATTAGTGTTATTAATCACTTATTAATTATTTTAATTATATTGTTATGTAATGAAGGTTTAAAATTCAATATCTTTCTCGTATTAGATCGGAATTCAGCGAAACTGAAAGCGTCGGGATCGTAAAATCAAGATCTACAACATGACACTGACCAGATCTGAAAACAAGGACTTTGAAAATTCAGACAAGTCGTGGTGAGATTTCTATTTTTAAATTAAAATTAATTATTTATTTTGGTGTGAAATTCATATTCTTTCTATATAATATTCATGTGGTGTCATATATATATATTTATTGAAATGTTGATTGTGATGTATTGCGGTGAATCACCGAATGAATTTGTGTGTATCATGTTTGTTATTCAAACTGAATTATCATTGTTATAAGATTGTTGAAATTTACACTCATGTTAATTATAAAATTAGATTCAAATAATATTATCATTTGTTTATTAGATGATGGTACGATATATTTAAAATCCATCTTTAGTTATAAATAAGATTTATAACTTCATTTTCATCGCTTTACCTAACGGTAAATCAGTTCTTATAAAACTGTGTATTTGGGCCATCTACTAATAATTCCTCAACCAATATTACCCACTGGTTAATAACAGACAAATGTTGAATTTTGATTCAACAAATCAATAATCAGTTCAATAATCCAATCATATTTACCAATCAGTTCATGTGATGATAATATAAACAATACATTTGGTGATGACATGAATAATCAGTTCAACTGGTCGGCTAACAATTCAAGCATCCAATTTAATACTATATGTTTATATTATTATAAATGTCTCCAACAAGATAAGTTACCTCAGTTGGAAATAATCGTTAAAAATAACGATTAGTTCCGGTCAAATTAAACGAACGTTTAATTTGAATTAGTTATATAAAAATATGCATCATAAATTTAAACAATCCACATATCGACCAATAATTAGCAACCATAGCATAAAAACAACAAACCCGACTTATATAAAATATAAGGGGGATAACTGAGTGAGTTAAACTCACCTTGATCTTATTTGTTGCTGAAACCGTTCGTTTTAATTTAATTAAACGATCATTTAATTTAATTACAAATCCCAGTTGCTCCTAGTTCTAATCAAACCAGCTTCATTGCGTTGTGTTTATCAGTCTGGTTCCGACGTCACTTGTTTAGTGTCCATTACTGTAGAACACAAGTATAATTTTATACGTTATTTACCTATTTGAATTAGTATTATAAGTACTTAGTAATATATTTTTACACAAACCCTTATTTAGGCTTAGATAAATCCGATTAAGCATCATTGACCATAATTAGGTACATACGCCATCTTCCCCAGGCCCGTTATGGGTACAATTTAAGGTAGTAAAAATTTTAATAGCTAATATGGATATTAGCAGTTTTAACTTGACTTGCATTAACTAAATCCTGCATTAGTCACGTTAAACATATGAAAACACAGTTCTGCCCATTTTAATATTCCCAACGTCCAGACATGGGAAAAACTGATCTTAGTTTACGTTATAAAAACTTGGATCTTGCATACTAAAACGGGTCAGTAAGGCACATATAACATTTTAAGATTTGAACTATATATATAATAACGTATATAATTAATTAATACCAGTAAGTGTATTAATCTTCCCCACCCTTTGCCTGCTGTTTCCAGAACAACTGTATAGACAAATCTTCACCCCTCCCGGCACAACCTTCCTCCACTTGCCAACGTCCTTTCTGCACCATCGCTCCCTTCTCTCTCCTCTGCTGCTCGTTCAAGGACCTCTCATGCACACGCTCAAAAACCATCCCAATCCATCCTCCTTTTCACGAACCCGACATTTCCAGTCTCAAACACAACCGAGTTCACACCACAACTCCACGCTGTCACCTCTGACCCCCACTGGACTCACCTCCTAACGGTCGTCAGCCTCCGCTGTCCTACCTCAGAGCACCTCGAGGCCTTCAGCGTCTGCACGAGTTCCTACATCCCGGCCTCTTCACTTGTTCAAATCCCTTACTTTCCTAGTAACGTCGCCCCTGTTGGCCATGGTACGACCATAGCATCACTTCCGACCTCCTTCCTGCAAGGCGACCAACAACCAAGTCTTCCTTTTAGGTGGTGCGACCCTCTGATGTCATGTGGCTTAAAGTGGGTGCGGAAAAGTATGTTTCGATCCTTACTTAAATAGCATCGACAAGAAGCTCTTGTTATTTTATTTTTGGTTGAGGAGACCATGGGTTTCAGCTGAAAACTGGAGGAAGAAATGAATGGGGCGAGCTCTTTTATAGAGTGAACAGCGTTAGGGATGGCAAAAAAATCCATACCCGCGGTTATCCGCGGGTAAAATCCGTTATGGATATGAAATGGATAGTTAAATGGGTATCCGTGGGTAAAATAAATGGGTATTTTTAATATCCGTTAATTAATGAGGCGGGTACGGATAGTAAGATATCCATGTCCGCGGGTACCCGTACCCGTGTTGAATGTGATTTGTTTTCAATAGTCAATACAAAAAATATTGTTGTTAGTTGTTCGGTATTTGTGTGCAAGATTTTACTCAACAATTTATAACTGGTTGTTGATATTTTGATGGAAACTTCTGTTGTTGTCTCTTGGTTTTTGGATATTGGTTTAAATATGTATTGGTATTTTGATGTTAGCATTTAGGCATTGGTCTAATTTGTTTTTTTTACCAAATGTACTTTTGAATAATTTCAATAAATGGCTAAAAAATAAATTGAATAAATATAATGGATACCCACGAATACCCGCAATTACCCGCAACCTGTTTAAAACCCGTTTAATAGAAACCCGTGCGGGTATGGGGCGGGCACGGGGCAAAAAATCATCCAACGGGGCGGGTGATGGGGTGGTACTACCCGCGCCCGCCCCGCTCCATTGCCATCCCTAAACAGCGTAGGTGCCAAGCTTTAGGTATATAGGTTGCAGATAGATGTATAGGTAGGGCTGTAAACGGATGCAGTCGGATACGGATAGTGCCATATCCGAATCCATATCCGAAAATGAAAATCCGTATCCAAATCCGTATCCGATATTCGCGGATACCAGTTAAAAATATCTGTATCCGTATCCGCGGATATTTTCGGATATTCGAAAATATCCGTATCCGCCTTAGCGAATACGGATATCCGAAAATATCCGAAATATCCGTATCCGAAACTTAAAACCGTACATTGATGTGGTTATCCGAAAATATCCGAAAAATATCCGAAAATATCCGAAAAAATATCCGAAAATAAAACAATAAAAATTTACAAATACATCACTCACATACAAATTTGGCTTATAAAATATTTTTTTTGAAAATGTGAATACGTCTAATTAAAAATTACAAGCGGGACATCAATCAAATAAATTTCTTACAACAAATATTTTAAGAGATAAAGTGTTCAAAATATGAAATACACAACCCTAAGACTAAAATAAAACAAAACATAAATCATAGAAGCACATACACAATTATGTTTTAATTATAACCATACCACAAAATAAAATGAGTACATGATTTAAAATGTTGCATAATACAAAATACAACATTCCTTTATAATTAAATAGTTGAGTTTAGGTTAGCTATTTTAAGGAAATTTATATATTAATTTAATTTTAAATATAAATTAAAAATTATATAATATATATATATATACATACACGTATCAGAAAATCAGACGGATATTTTTCGGATACGGATACCACTATAACCATATCCGTATCCGAAATGATTTTTGGATATCGGATATCCGTGTCCGCATCTCGGATAACGGATATATTTCGTATTTTTGGATACGGATGCGGACGGATATCGGATTTTTCGGGTACCCGTTGACAGCCCTATGTATAGGTAGCTGTGTGTGGGTGGAGATCTCAAAAAAAAAACACTTGCCCGACACGGTAGGGGTAAACAGATTGGAGTGCAAGGAAATGATAAATATATATATATATATGCTTGTTTAGTTTAAATTCTTAAATCAGTGCGTTTCTGGCATATGCCTGCTATACACGAGTTCCATTCCATATATACTGAATTGCTGCGTTCAGCTAGAGTAGCTATTTGATGGTATACAGCGTTCATTAGTTTTGTTTAGTACATAGGATAACTGTGTTTTAGTTTATACTTTTGTTTGTTGTATACATTGATTACTTAACCTATATAAAATAGATTTTCATGGGTATCATCTAGGGTAGGTTTCGTACACATCTCCGAAGAGTTATTTCACACGGTTATCGTTTGTCGTTAACCGTAAATTTCGCACTGATACACATGGATTCCAACGGTAACGAAATTGAACGTACTGCTACGCCTTGGCGTTCTGCTTCCAGTGAAATTAATTTCATTGGAAACTGACTCCATTCGCACAACGTCGCCATTCTAATTTCAATTATATCCAGCAGTTCACATTTAAATTTCACCTACCGATGAAACAACTCTGATTTGCTCCAAACTGGAAATAAACAAATAATAAGCTATATGCATTCCAATAAAATTCATCTTGTCGAAAACGTAGTTCGTCTGGAAAACAACTATTTCTTTCGCTTATATAATATTGATTAAATGTTATAAATTACAAAACAATTAAATTAAATAATAATAAATTATTATTGTCACATATATCCAAATAAAATAATATATGCTTTCAAATATAAACCAATATGAAATTATAACTCAACGTTCACATTTTTGAGTTTAACGATATGCGAAGTATATGGAAATCCCCTTTAAATTTATTAAATAACGTTATAATTTATTAACGATTTCCATAGCGACTATTTTAAATTTTGATTTGGACGTAACTAACAATCTATAATATGAAATCTCAATTTTTCTTTTTCATTAGAAAATTCTAATCTAATCGATTCCAACGTTTCTTGTTTTACAGAATTCCGACTTATATCGGATTTTGTATATTCAGTTGAAGTTCAAAACTCAATATTACGAACTACTGTGTCATTCGAGTTCGTTTTAATTTAAATAAAATCATAAACATTCACTCGTCGTTTAAATAAACAAGATCAATATTAAATCTATTAATATTTTAAATATATTATTTAAAACAAGTTTAAATATTCAATTCAAATAGCTGGAAAATCCGGGTCGTTACAATATATTAGTTTTTCTTTAGGCTGTTTTTTCCTTACTCACACGACTATCAATTTAAATGCTACTAACACTTTGTATGAGATCATGTATATTTGCATAACAGCCATGTCATTATAGCAAATGTTTAAGATTTATACTATAGGTGATGCTCCGTATAAAAGCATTCCCTTGCAAAAATACATGTTTATGAAGGAATTTGTTTTGTTGATATATTGTGGTATGTTTATCTGGATTGGTTCCAAGTCAAAAAGACAGGATTAAAAATTTGCATTGAAAACAGATTCGTTCCAAGACTATCCTGGTCTATTTTGAATTTGTTTCCAACGTTTACATGTAGATCTATAAGCCATGGTTATTTTATTAATTTAGTATTAAGCATAGAGCAACGTTATGTTCTAAAATATATATGAGTAAAATCCTGAATATAATATCATCAAAATAAAATAAATTGTGAAAGGTAGTATGACTGGTTTCTAATTGGAGTTGTTTTCGAAGCATAGATACATCACGTAGTTATAGTTGTTAAGTTTGCCAGAAAGAAAATAATCTATTTATTTATGGTATGAACAAAAAAAAAATTCAAGACTTTGACATAGGGGATTGTTAAAGGGACTCCACATTTGGTTAAGGGGAGGATCAATCTTAATTTGATCAATAATTATTATGGGGGTACAAAATAAATTTGTCTCCCCTTAAGCATATAAATTAAAATTCCGATATTAACGCCTATAATCCTCATTAATAAAAATCATAAAACCTAAATCTTAATTAATAATTGCAATTTAACGCTGCACATAAAAATAAAAAAATATAAATAATTAATGTAATGGAGACACAAGAATGTTTCATGGAAGATCGAAAGACATCAGATCATGTAATTAAATGTAATTTCATATTGGAATTGATATGTTCAATTTAAATTAAATGCAAAAACGAAAATTTTGATCTAACATGCTGCGTATTTTATATTCTTGTTTATTTTGTCAACAAATTTTTTCTTTTTTTAATTTCTGGAAGCACGAGTTTGTAATTTAAGTTGAATTTAGTATGTTAGATTTTAACACAAGTGACGAGCTAGGGGCATTTAGATCTCCTTTCTTTTTCTTTTAAAATAATCTAGACCCCGGTTACCAAAATAAATTTAAGCTGGAGTCCCCTTAAAATCATCCCCCCTTAACCAAATTTGGAGTCCCTTTAACAATCCCCTTGACATATCATTCATAGTCTATTATCTAGCATTCGCAAAGCAAAGATCAATTTAATAAAAACCAAAAAAGAGCAATGATATAAAGGGAAATGAATGGAAATAAAAATTAGACAACGGGAATACCTCAATCGTTGATATTTAATGATAACAACAGAAATAACTATTAGTTTTTGAGCCACTGTCTTCATTGAAACTCAGGAAAATCTACGCAAACATATATCCATGAATGTCAGCATGCGCCGCAAGAACGCTTGAATCATAATATAAACCTGAAACAGTAGTGTGGTAAATCAAAGAAAAAGGCAAAGCCATAAAAAAATAACTAATTTACGGAGAGTTACAGTGTCGAACCGACTTCATTATCTTGCAATAAAAAGTTAAAAAGTCCATGTTGAAATTAACAACCAGTAAGTAATATATTTATAAACAAATTTCTAAAAATTGTGAACAACGGAGATGAAAATAGTTAGCTAATTGTCGAAATTACCAAGTCTTCCCATAATATGTACCCGGATCAGCTATGTTTCTAATGAACTTATGTTATGATGAATGTGAAATAATTTTTACAGTTAATTTGTTGAGAATTAGCTCATAGATTTGCTGAAAACTCTCAAGAATAATGCAGAGCTTATAAATTAAAGTGTCACTAAGAAGATGACTTTTCATTCATGCATGGCCACTCATAATCCCAATAATGTCATTTCCTTTTATAATATATCATACTAACCCATAAAATCAATGTATGAAAATCTTATCTAAAAACCTAGGCTACTTGATGTAAAAAAATTCATGATCATAACGGATAACTACAGTCTCTATCCAATCACAAATGAAGTTCATCTACATCTGTAGTGGAAGCCAAAATTGTACATCCTGAAAACAGTAGCAATTAAAATTTCGACATCCAAAATTTGATTATTCTTAGACTTGTGAGTTTCCACATTTTGTTTTCATAATATAATGCTTTTGCTTTGCTGACCGTGTCTATGGTGAGGACTATGCCTTTCGCTAGCTTGCTGCTTGGTACATCTCTGCTTTTCATAGGAAATAGTCTGGTTTCCTTTTGATCTTGATTCTTCATCCCAGCTATTCAAATTTAGAATTTTTTGTCATGCAAATTGCAATTTTCTTCTTATATGCTTATAGATAAACCAACTTTTTCTCAACCATTGATGTAGAGTTTTTATAACAGAACTTTGCCTCTAATTTACAATTTTTAGGGAGACTATGTATCTACTATTAGTCTACATTATAGGAGCACCTTAGACAGAATGAGGTTGCCAAACACTGCATTGTTATATCATTAAAGTACAACAAAGCCCGAGTAGAATTCCAAAAGTTTGGTCTAATTAAAGTTCCAGCATTGGCAGTACATCTAACACAACACTTAGATATGTTTTACTTTTTTTTTTTTTCCTTTTTTTTTTGAACAAACTATTAATAAAAGTTTCTTTCCATGGTTTAAATATCACAATTTTTTATCCTTTTCCTATCAAACATTATGACAATTAAGCAGAGATTGAGAATTTTACAGCTTTTCTGTGTTTCTTTATACATTTCTCCCATCAAAGTTTATTCAAATAATACACAAACGAATAGCTTTTACATACATGAAGAGGTGGCATACGCTGCATGTCATATGGAAACAATATATGCATACATAATCTGATTCCAGACATGGGGAATACCAGGGTAACAGCAATGGTTACAGTCAGTCAGTCAGCATAACTGCTAGGATTTGCAATTTGTTCTTCTGTTAAAGCATTCCATTGCTTTATATATATAGAAGGATGTCCATCCTTTCTGCATTCAGATAACTCAGTTATATTTATCATTTTCACATTCATTCCTTTCTTTTTTACTTCTTCGATTATGACTTCAATTGCATGTGTAAATCTGTTATCCGATCCTCTGTCTTGTAGCCTCTCAAGGTTATTGGTTATGTTTCATAGTAGCAGCTTCGGTTGCTCGACCCCTCCCATTCTTCTTCCCAAACATGAATTGGAGAGAGGGTTGTGAAGAAAATTTAGGTCTTTAAAGAGTCGATATGTGATTCAACCCATTGTTTCCATGTGTGTAGTGCTAGCTCATAATCGTCTATCATTTCCATCTCTTCGTACTTCTTCTCCGTGCCATTGAAAGAACCATGCAAGGTCTTCAACTTCAATCGAGGTTTCTTCCACCAAAAGTAAGACTTGGAAATCAGTACATCTGCATCTTTCCAGTGTTCTGCATGCTTTTCTAGTTGAAGCATCTACAAACAGATCATAGTTAGTATTGGATGTGACTCACAATTATCATCTTTATCTCCAAATAATTCTTTTTCCAGTAAACTCTACTGACACTTGTAGCAGTAAAATTATAGAGTAGAAACTTAGGAAATTGCAACTCTACATTTAAATAGAGGATTTTTTTATACCAAAAGGAATACAAAAGAAAATATATATTTTCTTAAAAAACTTGATGTGACTCAAAAGAATACCAAATTCAAGTGGAAGCAAACTGCAATACTGATATTAATGTGAAACTCGGAAGAATACTAAAGAAGTCTGCACTGTTACAAAACCCATAGTACAAGTGTGTTTCATATAAAATCACTAATCTTACTCATAATCTGGGTTAATGCTACAAATATGTACACCACTTTTAATTTTGTAGATTGATCTGTATGTCACTGGAGATAATTGATCTATATGTCAGTGGAAGGAAACTGCTATAGAATTTTTTATCATAGAGATGAAAGGAAACTAATCAAACATTTCTTAATAGATAGCAAGCGAATATACCTATCTATTTTGCACCCTTTGTTACAATCAAATTTTACCATCCATAAAGTTGATTCAATCATCATCATATTGATCTAGTTTTCATGGAGCAAGCAATTTATGATCGTATATTGAGAAAGCAAATTATTGAACAATTCAAAAGTGGAGAAACTACCAATCGAAATTATCTATCTGATAAATTTTGCCTTTCATATCAGTGAGGCAACGCCAGAGTGGAAGATCCATGAAAGGATGGATAGAAGGCAGTGGTATGGATATGAGTAGGTGGTAATAAAGAAGGAAAGATAAGCCCAGGCATCATATTCGTCATCAGCGATCCAAATTATTGTTGAGTAGAAGTGTAGAACCACTGTTTGATGAATTACACAATTGAACACAACAGAAGGAAAAAGGAAAAATTTAATTTCAGTTCAGAGTTATATAATTGAAAAATAATGATAGTAAGTAAGAGTTACACCTTTGATTTGAAAGCATGAAATCCATGGATGAACCGGCGGTAGTGAAGATGATGGAAGCAGATAAACTAATTTTTCGATTAAAGAGAAGGGAAAGGAGAAGTTATAAAAATTCTTGTAAAATGAAAGAACTTAAAATAGATTGTGGACTGGACAGTCGCGTACCGTTGGTTCAATTATTATGTGTAATAGATCGTGGCTTAGAACGTATGATCCCTGTTACTTGAACCAACCCTTTTAATCACTGATGAGGTGTTATAATCATAGCCCCTTATCTACTTCAACATAAAATCTAAACCGCTCTTTGTCTTCTTGTCTACGTACCAAGGATTTTATTATATAGATATATGTATAAGCCATATCATAATATCTACTTTGACAATTCAATTAGTTGGAAAACATATACATCTCAGCTTTCAAAGTTACAATCAGCTGTAAATACATTGTAAAGGAGATGTTAGAATGTTGGATGAATATATGTGCGTGTGTGTATATGTTTGTATATAGGTGTGTGTCTGTAGATATATACACACAAACATATAGAGACAGACTAATATATGTGTATTTTCATTAGCAGGTTATAAGTCACTATTTGGAATTTATGTTTCAAAACAAAGAACTATGTGAAACCAACAATCTAAAGTTACTCCTAAACTCTTGACATCTATCTTCATTTCTAAACAAAATAAATGGAAGTAACTAGTTATTAAAAAAATGCAATGTTGTGTGGATACAAAATAAGTGGCAGATAATAGAATAATTATAACGAGATCAAACTTTGATACTGTAGGCCAACTGTGCGTAGCTTGCTTGTAGAAGGAAAACTATATCAAAATGTCCCTAATTTAACATGAAATTTAATATCCAAGTGCAAATGAATAAGAGTAATATCACAGTGACGAAAATAGTGGTTAAAAATTCAGCTGTAGTGATTTCATATTATATTTATAAATTTGCTGATCTTATAAAATTATTTAGTTTTGATTGAAATAAGATTTGAGGTGATTGTTTCCTTTTCCTATGCCAGAATATGAATTAGAGCAATGAAAAATCTAAAATAGGACCGTTATTGCTGCCAAGAAAAATTTATATGTAGTGTTTAATCTTTTCCATTTCAGATATTCTCCGAATATGGAAGAGATACAGGCAGGGATATAATAAGTGCCTGAAGATAGGGAAAACATAAGCTAAGGAATAAAATATCAAAAAGATCCATAATTGTCTCTTTTAAAAAAATTATAGTGTAAAAGAAAATTGTTATACTGTAGCTGGTATATTGTAATAACGATTTGTACAGGCTAACTAATGACAATATTCTCTAAAGTTTGGTTGTGTACTTGCTGACCGTTGGAAGAGCAGTTTATGCATATAAGTTGTGGGATGGATTCTTCTGTACCCAACTCCGATGTTCCCATGTACCGGATCAATCTTATCCATTGATTTGCACAAAATCTAATGGTTTTGAGCAAGGTTCGAAATTCCGGTTTCCGTTCCGCTCACGTTGAAAAATTAAAATTTCGGTACCGTTCCGGAAATTCCGGTTTAATTCCGGTTTGACGATTCCGATGCTTTATTTTTGTAGATACACAAATAAATATGTAGTATTAATCAAGTTTTAGAATTTTGCTTTTCCTTTTCGTCTCGGTCATTAAGAAAGTTTGATATTTCGGTCCGATCACCATCGAAATCAGACCGAAATGAACGGAATTTCAACGTGTCGGTCGGAACTTCGAACCATGATATTTTCTTTTTTATGCACTTAGAACAATACAGTTGTTCATATTTCGGAGTATGTGTTCCGATATTTTTTTCCTTCTTTTTTAAAGTAAAATACTTAGTATTGATATAAAGCTAGCTTTAGTATATATGTTGATATGTACTAATATCATAATAAACTAAGTGTTGCAATTGATTAATTTATATTAACTACTGTTAAGCCTCAAACTTAGGATAGTGTTTTCTCAGTTTTTGTGATGAAACCGAAAAGTAGAAAAACAAGCTAGGATTAAAATTATTGTACAGTACTTCCACTCCTCCCAAGAATTCAGCTACTCTCATTTGTTTTATCCATTTTCTAAAACAAACAGTAATCCCACGAACTCAGTTTCCTCTTATCAACTCTCTAATACACTGTTTATCTTCCTCCTCCCCCTTAGAAAAAAAAGAGACTGCAAACCCTAGAATCACAGTACTTCAACCAAACCTATTTCTGTATCACCAGACTGCATCTCTCTTCTTTACAGCATGCTATTTCTTCTCATCAAATTTGGTTTCTCCGGCTCCCAAATAATACTCTAATTTAGATTGATTCGGAATGATGCTACTGCTGCTCATCCACTCTTTGTTTTGAAATTATGAACAAGATTCCCTTTTTCTTTTAATTTTTGCCATTTTTTTACTCAGCAACCACCAGAACGGAAAAATGGTCAGATTCCGGTCCGGCCACCACCGGAACCGGACCGAAACGGCCGGAATTCCGAGGTGCCGACCGGAATCTCAAACCATGGTTTTGAGTGGATTGCAGGACCCTTTCATTAGATTATGAATAATATGTGTGGTGGTGATTTGTCGGGCACATGGGAACACTGTAGTTAGGTACAGAAGAATTGATCCCATAAGTTGTTGTGCAAGTCGTCATATTCTAGTCAATTAATAGCTAACTGTACATACTTTCCTTCAAACAAATCTACTATAATAATTGAGGTGTAGCTCTTATACCTAAGATGGGAAATCATAGATTCAGCGCATATAGTTTGTAAGAACGTTAAAATGCTGAATGAGAAGTTAAGTGTATTTCACTATCTCCTCTTATCTATATCAGTTATTGTCTCAAAAATAGACTTTAAATGAGGTTTATCTGCCAATGAGTCTAATATAATATTTTAGTAGCATGCGCCAGTGGATGTTTTATCATAAAAAAAGACTCATTTTGATCCAGACTGAGAATACCTGCAGCGAAAGAATAACAGATAACTTTATTTCTCCTGTAAATTGGATGTATTATTCAGTATATAACACACAATTTTCCAATACATCTTCAATCTAGTCATCATTGGAGTAGGATGTTTCATTCATTGTATAACACATCATAATTTGATTCTTTATGCATAAAATAATTTTTCAGTGGTAAAACGGTTTAATGTCAGTTATATTCTCGAGAATCGTCTAAAAAGACAAATTAATTAACTCCAAGCATCGGACACACATGTTTTGAAGTTGTTGTTGACTGTATCATAAATAATAATAGTAAACATATAAAATGTAAAACTAAAATGACAGAAATCCAACAAAAGGAGGCAGATCCGCAGCATAGCACCAGTAAAGCATAAAATCCAGAAACTTAAAGCCACAGATAAGTATTAGTTATACATAGGGAAGGTAAATATATGACCAATGAACGGTTCAGTGACGTTAAAAATTTATGATCAAAAATATAAATGGCAACATCAGTTGCACCAAGTGAGCATCATTAAGGTCTATTATGGTAAACAGTTATAAATAATTATTTACATCCACGAAGTTATAAAGGGAATTAAGAGTTTATTTCAAGGCAAATTTGACTATATTTAGGTATTATTATTACCAACTTCCTGACTTCAACCTAATCATGTAAATAGTAGTATGTTATCTTACAGATTATAAATATAATGTCATTTTTCCAACAACCAAAGTTGATAAACAGTTAAAAAAACTAAGAAATGTGATCATTAATTCTAAAACCAATACACAATCCAAATTAAGTCATCCGCAGGTCAATTCTAGTATCCTTAAAGCTGTGAAAGTCCAAAATACATATACGGATGATCCAAGCACTATGTTAGATACTCAACTTAACAATGGAATGTAAGATTCTAACTTAAGTGGGTGGTTTAGATGATAAAGAAAAGGTATCCACTGAAAATCGGAAGATAGAATCTCCAATGACTCATAATGCTCCAGATAAGTGGAGATAGATATAGCTGATGATGCCGATAAGATCATTTCAAAGTTTATATCTAGAATTTGAATTTTTTGCAACAGGGGCATATTAAAGCTTACTCTTATCTACCATTTTGTTGAGCATGCAGATGCGAAAACTGTAGGAGGTTCAAACCAAGAGCATAAAGCTTACATATTATTTAATAAGAAAAATCATATGTTTCTAATCTCAAATATATCATTGATTTGTCTGTCATCTTCTAACAATTATTTGATAATAAACTCATGGTTAAAAGAATAGGTTCAACTGTCTCTCCTTCAAATATAATTTTTATAATTTTAACTTATGGTGATATGTCCTTTTATCAAAAGAGATGAATATTCTTTCTATTTTATTTTTCCATTTGTTTGCTTAATAAAATTTCCTTTTTTTTAATAAATAAATTATTTTACACATCTACCCAAGTAGGCAGAGGATATAAACATGAAAGCACCACAATCAACATGTTAAAATGTAATACGATGGTATATTCTTAATTAGTGGCAAATAATGACAGTTGTAAATAAATGAAATATAATTTAATACCAACAAACTAATCTTATGAATTATTTATGATACGCTACATGGTTCCTCAAAGAACATTCAAATCCTATGAATTCTTACATAAATGAAATATAATTTAATACCAACAAACTAATCTTAATGATACATATTATACATAGACAATGATTTTCAGCACATCGTTAAACAATAATGTGCAAATAAACATGGTTTAGGGGTCATATATGTTGGCATATATGCCAAAACTATAAATCATTTTGCAAGGGTTGACATTAAATTAGTTTGTATGATAGTAGTTGTATGTTAGCAACTACTCTATTTATATATTGCTAATCTAGTGTCCAAGATGTACAGTTTCATAGCTCTTAGATCAAAATTTGGCTCTAACACCCAAATTGTTCTGATTTGTAGAGAATTATAACTGAAAAATGAGAAAAAAGGAGAAAACACACAAAGTTTACAGTGGTTCGGCGTTAACGAGCCTACATCCACTTT
>JASFAX010002345.1:0-46332 GCA_030737875.1 Allium sativum | reverse complement strand
TCCACTTTGGTTAAGTATTCTAATCTTATCTTCCATTGCCACCCAAGGCAACCACTAGATTTTCCCCATACCACCCAAGGCACTTACTTAACCCTTTAATCATGTTTAATTACATGTTCCACTTTGGTTAAGTATTCTAATCGTATCTTCTATTGCCACCCAAGGCAACCACTATATTTTTCTACATACCACCCAAGGCACCCACTTAACCCTTCATGTCCCTCTACATACTAATCTGTTTAAGTGTTTCTTAATTGATTAAGAACGTAACCGTTGTAAAGACCTCTCACATTAGACTATCTTTTATGGCAGCTGGATTTGCCGGTCGGGTCCGGGCAGCCTTACGCCATAACCGAGTCTAACCTCGTGTCTTTACACATGTCACGTATGTAGTTTGTGCCTAAGACCTCTCACATTGGGCCAATCATTTGTAGCCGCTGGATTTGCCGGTCGGTTCCGGGCAGTCTTATGCTACAAAGGGTCCAACCTCGTGTCTTAGTCGATTAATTACACCTAATTAATCACCCTCATATTTCGAATTAGTTTTCCCTAATTAATTCCAATTTTAACGATGTACATAATTGACTCAATTATGTCCATCCACTTTATGGTATGCATAATCATACCAACTTCACACCATTTCATTAACATGTATATTAACCCCATCGTTCCCCACGTAATTCGCTAACATGACATAAAAGGGAAGATTCATCACAAATACAATGGGTTCAACTTGCATAACATTAGCATCAGCATGGGTTTGAAAGGTGTCAACATGCATATAGCATCAAACCCAACTAGCATAAATAATCAACCCAAACTTGCATGAATCACATATGTCATAAAAGGGGTAACTTGCATAAGCTACTTGTGTCATTCAAAGGGGTACACTTGCATGTGTACGTATGACATACAAAGGGGTTAACTTGCATATGTATGCATATCATCCAAAGGTGTAAACATGCACATGTTACTTGCATATAATCAAACACCAAACTTGCATAACATGTCATATATGAACTTGCATATAATCGTACACCAAACTTGCATAACATGTCATATATGAACTTGCATATAATCAAACGCCAAACTTGCATAACATGTCATATATGAACTTGCATATAAAAACTTGCATAACATATCATATATGAACTTGCATATAATCAAACACCAAACTTGCATAACATGTCATATATGAACTTGCATATAATCATACACCAAACTTGCATAACATATCATATATGAACTTGCATATAATCAAACACCAAACTTGCATAACATATCATATATGAACTTGCATATAATCAAACACCAAACTTGCATAACATGGTGTCTTAATGGATCAATGTTTATCATAGAAATTTGCATAACTAGCATCATGAACACATAGCCTAACACTTGCATAACTTGCATAACATCATGATCATATAGCATATAACTTGCATAACTTGCATAACATCATGAACATGTTGCATATGACTTGCATAACTTGCATAACATCATGAACATGTAGCATATAACTTGCATAACTTGCATAACATCATGATCACATAACATATGGCTTGCATAACTTGCATATCATTATGAACACTTAGCATATAACTTGCATAACTTGCATAACACGTAGCATATAACTTGCATAACATTCATAACACATAGCATATAACTTGCATATCATGCATAACACATAGCATATGATAACATAACTTGCATTGATCCACATTCATAGCCATAACCTCATTATATCCTATCATAATCATTTCAACAATTGGTCATCAAGGCTATAGAAACTCACAACTTGTTGATTAGAACTTCAATGAAGAAGATTAAGTTGCTAGAGTTGATTAGAAGTTGATTTGAGAAGCTTTCCTCCTCTTTAATTTGTTGGTGGCTCCTCCTAGTTGCATTTTGACGGCATAACGACGTTGTCTCTAATTTTAGTATGAATTAGGGTAGTCTTAGGGTGTATTTATAGAATTAGGATGTAGTTTAGGCCCTTAGATTAACCCTAGATTAGGTTAGAGCCGTCAGATCTCGTCACAAGCCACCAGACACAGCCCAAACTTCTTCAGGCTGCACCCAGGTCACACAGACCGACAGGGGGGGTCGACCCCTGTGTCGACCCCTGGGTCGACCCCTGTGTCGACCCCTAGGGAGGGGGTCGACACCCATGTCGACCCTAGGGTCGACTCCCCCTGCCTGGCGGGAATTTTCCCGCCTCTTCTGAAATGTTTAAATTTTTGTATTCAAATCTGTTTTGAATTTCTGAAAACTTCTTCGGGCCTTAACTGGGTCATACGGACTCCTATTTTCGAAAACTCGGACTCTATTTCGCGTATTTTTCCGAGACGAACGCAACGGCATAGCCCGTTTCCCCTGATTCAGATTTTAAAATTTAATTCTGCCCTGATTTATATTATAGCAAGTTATTCAACATACGGGGTGTTACATATGATGTTTTTTTATAGTACTTGATTATTGATTCTAAAATACACAAGTTATTCGGAAACACCGAGTTTAACCCATTCTGAATAATTACTATGACGATTAAAAGTCGACGATGAAGATGGTGGTTAAAGACCTGAGATATTCACATCGTTTGGATGATTACTGATGTCTTGATTGGGCCGTACACCCAAGACAAGGCAATAAATGGTGATCGTCCAAATGTACTTGGAGATCGATCGGATATGCGAGGACCTCTCTCTTGTATTGGACATATGGGACGAGGAATAAGGTGCCTCCGGTTTCATTCAGACCCAGAATAGACTTGTAAATGGATGGTATGTATGACGTTGTATTCCTTTATGCTGTATTCGTTGATCTCTGCTAAATATATATCTGTTTGGTGGCGGAGAATTTATTCTATTGCTTGACACCCTTCTCTGAGACGTATGAGCTCCGAGGTTATATATTGGCAGAAATAAATGGTATATCCAATGAATTGACAATGTGACATGCTGATATGCATGGATCAAGGCTTTTTTTGAAAAGAAGAGCCTTGTGGATGATGATCAAAGCATAGCTTTAATTAGCATTGCTTTGTGTAGCGTTACTTCGCGAGCCTCACACCCCAAAATGATGGTGAACTGATGGTCATGTCAGTATGCTTTCGATATGAGGATGGATTTGGTCGACTGAGATGAGCTGAGTGTAGTCGCTTCATGCTCAAAGGGGTAGGGCATTCCCCCCAATTCCTAGAGGGATAGAGTAAACGACGTTTTCTCTCGCTGGAACGTAAGCCGCAGTGATACTTGATTTTCCAAAACGGCAGATGTGTATTACAGTGTTTTCTCTAGCTGGGACGTTAGCCATTGAGTATTGCACTACGCGATAGATCTTTCAAATCAGAAGCCACTAGTATGGAAATACAAACTTGCAATACGCCATTTTGTGGCTTTAATTGTAAACCTATCTATGGTACCTATGACGCCTAGGATTGATACATTTATATTTGAAATTGATTTCTTCACTTATAGTAATAATAAAAGATAAATTTCGCGTACCAAGCATATTTAGCTATTATAAGGTAAAATTCTATCCTCCAGCTTGCGTTAGATTGTGTGATGGGACCTGGGTCTTATAATAGCTTCGTTTTTCTTTAATTAGTATTGCGCTATTTGTTTTATGCATTGGTATTCTTGGGGGTAAACCCGTTCTATGTTATATGGCGTGGTCCCTTGATTTACCTAACTTTAAAATAAAATTAATAACTGTTTTAGTTCTCACACCAGTCCCACGACTGACTCAAAGTTTATTGTTTTAACCTAAAATCTGGGTGCGCGTATTTTCCACACGGGTAGCTAGTAGTTTTGGTTTTCGCAGATATTTCTTTTCATAGGATCCGGGATTACAGCTAGAGCTATATTCAGAAAGCTTTGTATCCATACATCTCTTCAGTTGTGTCAGTTGTTATTTTCCGCTACGCATTATACTTATGTATTATTTTCTGCTGCTAGGTAATTTTTAGATCTCTGATATCGTATTTCAAATGTGTAATAATTATTCATACTCTGAAATATTCTTGTACTCTGGTATAATTGTTGTAATAGCAATGAAATGTTCTAT
This sequence comes from Allium sativum, assembly GCA_030737875.1. NCBI lineage: Eukaryota > Viridiplantae > Streptophyta > Magnoliopsida > Asparagales > Amaryllidaceae > Allium > Allium sativum. The sequence goes on along the minus strand of JASFAX010002345.1, from coordinate 42,264 downwards.
TGTTTGTGTTCTGATGCGTCGTGTTCTCAACTCAATCCGGGTTTTCCCGAAAGGGGAAGTTTGGATCATTTCAGCGTTCTTCCTTCATGTGCCAGTTTCTTTTTGTAGCAATTCCAAGTACTTGGCACACAATTGCAACTCCTACTTGAAATTCTCCAAAAAGTTCAATTTTTAGCCCTTTAATTTACTAATAATAAGTTTTAATTTATTGGCTTGGAAATAATATAAACATCAACACTCATCTTATAATTAATATAATTACCTGTTAGACATTTCTGATTACTTCCCCCTTTGATGCAGTATTTGACATCCGGAGCCATCCAAAAAGCTTTTGTGTCATCAATAGTTTGGTATGCAATGTATACTTAATCTGAAAGTGCATTGAGGATGTGTCTTCTATAAAGGAAGTCTTCATTCTTTCGCTTATTCCTTAGTTTCTTTATGTTAGCCTACTTTGTGAACTAGGCTACACAAAGTTAAAGGATTATTTAAGTGAAGAATATTGATTAAGAAATGCACCCTTTTAGAAGTCCGGTTTGGATCGGATCCCAATTGTCAAGCCAAGACGATTGTGAAGCAGAAGACAAAGCCATGGGGGCATAACCGGTTCGAAGCAGAAAGACCCGATGCGCTCCTTCCTCTTTGTATACTCAATCCGCCCTTCCATTCTTCTACCAAAACCATCTGATCCCCTGGTTGCTAGCACCCCTGATCCGAACCCAAGACAGCTTCACCCCACGTTCCCTTGAAATCCAGATCGGTTATGCCCACGTTCTACCCATGTTTTCCACTAAACTGATGTATTGTCACACCCATATCCCATCCGAACCCAAATGTGATGGGATGGAGGCCACATGCATCCGAACCGAAGCCATCTCAGGAGCATTTTTCACTTATAAATACACCATCAAGAGGCATTTGGAAGGATCTTTTGGCATTTTCAGAACTCAAACTCCTTTACTATCTGAATTTCATTAACTTATTCAGATTACAATCGTCTTTTGAATCATATTGTGGAGGAAATTGAGTGAATCACTATATTGTATAAGTGAGAATTGAGTAAAATCGTTGTTGTACTCACATGCAAGACATCAATTCTAAGAGTAGAAAGTGGACATAGGCTATTTAACGTCGAACCACTATAAATTGTGTGTTGTCTCCATTTTTTGATTTCATTTCAGTAGAATCATTACTAGCTTGGGTGTTAGAGCCAATTTTGGATCTAACATTTTGGTGCTTTCAATGAGAATTTTTTGAATTCTCCGCTTTTTGGGATTATCATTCTACTATTTGGACCTTCAAAGTTCGAAGAAGTTAATCCTCCATTTTTGACATATTTAAGTACCTGTTGGTTAATCACTGAAGAATTGGAAATTAAAGCCAAAGGAAAAGGCAATGAAATCCAAAGTAATCGAGAGAATGAAGTGAACGAAGATCAGCAAACAATGGTTGTGACGAGGTCGCGTAGTCAAGATTCTAGAGCAGGCCACTCCGGTCAGGAAGGACTGATCTGAACCGATGACCCCAATCCGATCCGATCAAGCGATGTTGAAGCCACCCACTCTCCCCATCCAAATCGATCTGGTCGTATCACTGTGCTCCGATCTGACCCGAATCAAAGAGAAGCTGGAACTTCTACTCGAACTCCTACCAATGCTCTGATTCCAGTTGCTATGACCAATGATCAGTCTGACCCATCTGCACCCGTCACACAAGGATATTTTTCACGCTTTCTTGAAATACTCCAGAGTACTAAGGAGGCATTGGAAGCCTATAAACGTGATAGTCTTCGCATGCAAGAGAACATGATCACCGTGAGTAGGGAACTCAAGGTGCTCCGGAGGCAAAAGACACCTTCCCCAACATGTCGCCTTGCTGCAGACTATTCATCTTCTTCAGATGAGGGACGTCCTCGTGAAAGAAGGCTTCTTGAGTGACCTCAGAATCTTGATCAGTTAACTTTTGGATCTTTAGGATCCCGCGAAGACTGTGCTCGTGTGTTAGGGCCTGATGACCCGAGCTTGAAAGAGCCTATGTTATTGCCCATGCATGGATCCCATGTTCTACCCAGGGATCCTAACATTACTAATCCTACGCAACAATAACTTCTTTATCCCCTTCATCCTGAGATCGACCGAGAGCGTAGAGAGCAACGCAGAGCAGCCGCCGCTAGAAACAGGAGGTTATCCCCTAATCAGGAACCCAGGGGTAATCTGAATATCAGACCTAGAGAACCTGTGAAGACATTAACAAATGCTGATGTGTGGGCGATGGTGCATTAGATTATGTCCGAAAGCCGACGATACACTAATGAGGACTGGGGCATTGAGCGAAGTCATACCCCCTTCACAGATGATATATTGGACTTCCAGTTCCCTCGGCGATTCAACTTGCCACAAATGGATTGATATTCAGGGAGAACGGACCCAGGACAACATCTAATGAGGTATGCATGGTTCATGAATGCCGCAGTAGATCCAGATGCTATAAAATGCAAGGCCTTTCCAATTTACCTAGAAGACGTGGGATTATTGTGGTTCACACGACTCCCTCCACAGTCAGTGTCATACTTCACAGAATTAAGTGAGCGCTTTATGGACCAGTTTCAACTTCATGCCTGCAAATCCAAAAGCGTCATAAAATTGTCAAGGAATAAACAGGCTCCAGAGAATCTCTGAAATCATATTCGGACCGCTTCAACCTGGCCGTCACTGAAGTTAGTGACCCTCATGAACCGACTATTCTAATGGTTTTAATAGAAGGAGTTGATCCGAACACATAATTTGGGGATATCTATCTGGGAAACCACCCCCTACTAGGGAATTGTTCTACGAAAAAGCTAATATTCGCTTAAAACGAGAAGAAGCTCATGCAAATAGGAAGATAAAGTCCTATGGGGCCTCAAGGGAAGGTGTCCAAAGTAATGTTGCTGTGAAACAATCTGGTGACAGTTCAGGGAAGGTTGAAGTGAACGTCGGCAACCAGAACGGAGGTAACAACAACAAGAATGGAAACGGTAATAGGAGGAGTAGGAACCGAGGGAACAATTCCAGCAAAAGACCTCGATTCCAAACTTTCGAAAACTATTCGCCATTGAATGATACCATGGAAAACATTTATTTAGACACATACAATATATTGCAATACAAAAAACCACCACCCAGAGACTCCATTGAAAAAGAGATCGCAATAGGAAAGTTTTGTTTGTTCCATGGAACCCACGGTCATTCCACCAACGAATGCCGTCATTTGAGAGATATAGTTGAAATATTATTGGGGGAAGGGAAGTTAAACGAGTACAAGGTTTCCCCAAGGGACAGGGGGCAAGGGGGACAAGCCCCGAACCAAATCCAGCCTACTTCAAAACCCACAGCCCAACAGAAAGGTAAGGGGATCGTTATCAGTATTATTATAGGCGGACCCCAACTAGCTAGTCGTAGTTTCAAAGCGATGGATCGGTACGTCAATGCCACCAAGTACTTTGAGGTAAGTGAATGCAGTAACCTCGAAGACATTACTCCAGTAAAACAATAAAAGACGATGTTAGACGACGTCATATTCCGTAGTAGAGATGATTTCGGAGTTCAATCCCCAACTGAAGATCCATTGGTAATTACCACGACCATCGGCCCTGCCTTGGTCCATAAAGTGTTGGTGGAAAACAGGAGCTTGGTCAATATCCTCTTCAAGCTTTTGAACAAATGAGACTTGAAGCAAAAGATCTAAAGCCCTGCGAAGGATGGATACATGGCTTCAATGGGGCGTTGATGGCTCCAATGAGTTACGTAGAATTACCAGTAAAATTAGGACAGGGAGATCACCAGAGAGTGAGGATCCTGCCATTTGTAGTTTTGGATGTAGAGTCACCCTACAACGCTTTTCTTGGCTGACAGCCCCTTGTCGAGTTTAGGGCATGTATTGCACCTTGGTGTTTGCTGCTTAAATTCCCGACTAACACAGGAATTGGGGTGACGAGAGGCGACCAAGCTACGGGACGAGCTTGTTACATGACGGAGTTGAAGATGCTAATGAAGGGGTTGAATATATAAACTAAGGGCGATTCTCCCTCTTCGAAAGAAAACTCAGCATAACAATTAAGGGGTCCAGCCTCAAGAGAGTCGCCCTTAGATGTGCTCGAGGACATAAATCCCTAAGAGGATAGAGAACCCGAGGATAGAAAGGCGACACCCAATGAGATAATAATAGATATACCTATTGATGAGACAGATTCGACAAAAGTACTAAAGACCGGCCCGTAGATCCAGTTCGAACGAAAGAGTTGGCTGATTTCTTAAGGGAAAATCTGGATGTGTTTGTTTGGACTCACGCTGACATGTATGGGAATTCGCCTGCCATTATGAGCCACTCTTTATGCATTAATCCAAAGCACCCACCGGTCAAACAGAAGAGACAGATGTTAGGCCCAGAGTGGTCAGCAGCTTTGAAATAAGAGTTAGAGAGATTAAAGGATAATTGATTCATTAAGGATTCGAAATATCCCGACTGTATATCAAATCCAGTCCTGGTCAAAAAATCTAACGAGAAGTGGCGTACATGTATCGAGTTCTCTGACTTGAACAAGGCTTGCCCGAAGGATAGCTTTCCTCATCCCAGAATTGATCAGCTAGTAGACACGACGGCTGGACACAAGCTTTTATCCTTTATGAAAGCCTATTCGGGGTACAATCAAATTCCCATGCACATACCAGATCAGGAGCATACAAGTTTCATCACAGACTTGGGGTTATATTGTTATGTGGTGATGCCATTTGGATTAAAGAATGCAGGAGCCACATACTAGCATTTAGTCAACCGCATGTTCTATAATCAAATCGGGAAAACCATGGAAGTTTACGTGGATGACATGCTTGTCAAGTCTAAACAATCTTCCGACCATACAAGGGACTTAGCTGAAATGTTTGATATTCTTCGAAGGTATGGAATGAAGTTAAACCCCTTAAAATGCTCATTTAGGGTTGCATCTGGAAAATTCCTTGGGTTTATCGTGAGTTCTCGAGGAATTGAGATAAATCCTATTCAAATAGCAATAATAAGGAATACTGAAGAACCATGAAAGATCAAGGATGTTCGAAGCCTAGCCGGAAAAGTTGCTGCACTGAGCAGGTTTATCTCCAAAGCCACAGATAAGTGCATACCTTTCTTTGATCTTATAAAACAAGGAAAAAAAGATTTTGAGTGGACCCTGACTGTGTGGAGGCTTTCCAAAATTTATTAGATTTATTAGAAAAGCCTCCAATATTATAAAAACCCATGGAACATGAGGATTTGTTTGTCTACCTAGCGATATCATCTCATGCCGTCAGTACAGCATTGGTACGTGAAGAGGATAAAGTCCAGAGGCCTGTATACTACGTGAGCAAGAAGCTAGCTGCTGCAGAACGTAATTATCCGAAGATAGAAAAACTTTCTTATAGCCTCCTGATTGCTTCCCGCAAACTTTATCATTACTTTTAGGCTCATCCGATAGTTGTATACACCGATCAACCTTCAAGACAAGTGTTAACAAAACCCTAAGCATCGGGGCGGTTACGTAAGTGGAACATTGAGTTGAGTCAATTTGATTTAAATTTCCAGCAATGGAAATGAATAAGGGGGCAGGCATTGGCCGACTTTATAGACGAATTCACAATTCCCGAAGAGGAAACGGTGGGTGACAAGGTGGTTACTTTGGACCAAGAGTTAAAGCTTAGTCCGTGGAAGCTATATACGGACGGAGCCAAAAATGATCGAAGGTCCAGCGCCGGAGTTGTTTTAATAACTCCTGAAGTACGATCTATTTACTATGCATTGCGATCAGAGTTTGCTACTACCAATAACGATTCCGAGTATGAAACCCTGATTGTCGGGCTGAAACTCGCCAAGAACTGGGGGAGAAGACACTGGATATATGTTGCGATTCCAAGATAGTTGTATGCCAGGTTCGGGAGGAATTTATTGCTAAAGGGCCTCGACTCGTTACTTATATCAAAAAGGTAAAGGAGTTGCTGGGTAGTTTGGAGCATTACAGCATAACGCATATTCCAAGAACATAAAATCAGTAAGCAGATCGGTTGGCAAAGCTAGCAAGTTCTGATAATCCCAAAGAAACTTAAATGGTTCCAATAGAGGTTTTGGAATTACTGAGTTTCGACCTAATGGAAGTGGAACTAGCCTTGGAAGTTGATCCAGAGAGAGAATCATGGATGACACCGATCAAGAATTTTCTCAAGAATGGAACCCTGTTGTTGAAGAAAAGCGAAAGACGAGCTATAAGACGTAAGGCTTCCGGATACGTTTTACAGGATGGTGTCCTTTATCGCCAGGGGTTTTCAATGCCCCTACTATGGAGTATCGCACACGACGACATCAAACGTGTACTGCAAGAAGTACATGAAGGTGAGTGTGGGGACCACACCGAGGGCCAAACCCTAGCAAAGTAAGTATTACAGTATGGATATTTTTGACCTGCCGTGAATAAAGATGCGGCTGATTATTCACGCCGCTACGACAGGTGTCAAAGATTTGCCAAGATTCTCAGAGCACCGTAGACTCAGCTCAAGTCGATGGTAAGCCCATGGCCATTTGCCATGTGGGGGATTGATATTATTGGAGTGTTACCTATTGCCAGAGGGGGAGCAAAGTACGCGATCGTCGCCGTGGACTATTTCACAAAATGGGTGGAAGCTGAACCTTTAACAATGATCACGAAAAGAAAGCTGATCAGTTTTGTGGTCAGAAACATTATCTGTCGATTTAGGATACCGAAGACCATCATAACTGATAATGGGACATAGTTTGACATCGTCAAATTCAGAAACTTCTGCCATAAGTACAAGATTGATAAACGGTACATTGTTGTAGCTCACCCGCAGTCAAATGGCCAGGTCGAAGCAATAAACAAGGTCATTAAATCTATTATCAAGAAGCGGTTGGAGGGGGCTAAAGCCAAGTGGGTAGATGAGTTGCCACTAGCTTTGTGGGCCTACAGGACAACCTTTAAGATGGCCACTGGCCATACTCCCTATTCACTTTCCTTTGGGTCAGAAGCAGTAATCCCGGTAGAATTGGAAGTCCCTTCTCATCGAGTTGCATACTATGACCCAATGACAAATAGAACACTCCTCCAAGAGTCTCTTGATATGGTTGAAGAAACAAGAGATGAAGCAGACTTGCGTGCCTCAAGACGTCGACATCAAGTAGCACGTTATTAGGACCAGAAAGTTTGCTTCAAAACCTTTGAACCAGGAGACTTAGTATTGAAACGAGTCTTCCTGTCTTCAATCCAATTGGGTCCAAAATGGGAAGGGCCATACACCATCCAATGGAAGCTTGATACAGGATCATTCATGCTAATGACCATGGACGGTGAAGAGATTCCCAGAGCTTGGAACGCTCAGCACTTGCGACGATACCTGAGCTTAATATGAAGTGTCTTCCGTTTTGTTTTTATAAGCTATGTAAAAAGGCACGACTTGCCTTAAAAAGTTTGTTTATATAAACAAAGGATTATGAAGTGGATGTAGGCTACGACTTAGCTGAACCACTATAAAAATATCGTGTGTCATTTATTTTCCAGCGTTATTTATATCTTCAACCATTATTCTGTTATGATAATGAAACACAAGACATTAAATTAAATTTCAAAAATTGGAGATAACCTATGTGCAGGAGCAAACAAAATAATTGTTTGCATGATAAGATGCAAAGAATGGGAAGACGACGTCCCTTGAGGCATGAAGGTGCACCCCGATAAGCGACCGCCTCAGTAATACTCTAACCTGGCTATGAGACAGAAGAGTATAAAGATGCTAAAAAGAATAAGCATCAATGATGAAAAGAATATGACCCCATTAGAGAGTCGGGGCAGCTGAATTTTGAATTTAATCAATCTTGAGTAAGCCTTAATCAGTTATCCAAGATGGATTGGGGGCATATATTTGTATACATGTTCCCCTTAATAATGACTTTATTATATAACTGTGATATGACATGCTGTTCATTTGCATTTTACCTAAATTTAAAATTTATGAATATCAGACATTGCAGGGAACAAACCACTTTATTCACAAACATGTGAGTTTATACAGGAAGGCTAAGCAAAGGATGCGAGGGCCGCACTCACTACAACAATAGCGGACCAGTGGAATATCAAAATAAAATAAAACAAAGCGCATTATCACTTGGGCTTTGGTGCAGACTTGGATTTTTTGGCAGCCATAAGAGCATTTCTAGCTTCTTTTTCAGCATCAGACATGAGACGCTTTGGCCTCTTCTTCTCTGTAGTTGAAGTACCAGAATCGGTAGATTTCTTCCCAAGAGTCCGAACATAGGAATCAAGAGAAGATTTTTTAGCAAGCTCTTCTGTAATTGACCTAGTTAAAAGCTTAACAACTAACCTCGATCCAGGATCCACCACAGCAAGGGGCTTAAGGCTTTCGGGGCTTGATTCCTCGACTTTCAGCTGCATGCACTTGTCTTGTTCAGCTTTCATTTTCGCCAAAGTCATGTCATTAGCATTTTTCGAATCCCCAGTTATAGCAACATCAGGATCTTTTTCATGCCCCTCATTACCATCATCATCTTTCAAAGCATCTATCATTTCATCATCATGAGAAGTGTCGGCCTTAGGCGGTTCCGCTCCCCCTCCGGATTCGAAGATGGTAGCCTTATCCTGTCCTCCCGGAGCCTTTTCCACAGATTCTTCCCCAATGGTGGTTCCCCGAGGCTCATCAGTCTTCTCAGTTGGTTCAACATCTACATAATGAGAAGCAACAACTATCAACTCAGAAGAAAATAAAGGATCCTTGATCGATTGCCCAATGATGTGATGAAAGGTGGAGATGGCCTTGACGAATTGGGGTGAAAAGGTGGAAATACCTTCTGATGATTTCTCAATTGGGGCGGCTACCGTATTTGATGCTGATTCGGGTGTAGGAGATAAAAGAGACGCACTTGGAATTCCTGGATTCTCGGGATCATATCCCTCGACTCTAGTAGCTTCGGCGGTAGCAGAAGAAGAACCAACTTTAAGGATATTCTTTTGTTTGTCCAGGCATTTCTCCTCCTCAATGGCAGCAGCAATAAGGCGACGCCCCTTGGCCAGACGTGCCGATTCATCATCTCTCAGATACTTTTCCATGAGTTTGTCTTCATCAACGAAGTCTACCTTAAGTTCCTCTTTTTCCCATTCGATGATTTGACTCCATACGTGAACTAAAGTAGCCGGATAGTCTTCGATCGAAGAGATGTTTCGGCGACGGATTATGTGTGCAAAGAATTCAATCATTAGTTCGCCAAAGCCGTGCAATTCTTCTTGAGCCTCTGATAGCTGTTTATGAGTTTCTTCAACAGACTTAATAGCGCTATCCACCTTCCCCTCAGCTAAGGCAGCCTAGTCTCGGCTTCCATTAACTTGGTCTCCAAGTTAGCATTTCGTTTCTCCATCTCGGCATTCTTCCTCGCTAACTCATCCTTTTCTTTCTCAAGATTATTGTAAGCCAGTTGCATTTTGACACTGTTTGACTTAGCGTCTTCCGCTTGTTTCTTCAACTCCATACGTTCTTGACCGTGAGATTCCAGCAAGTCATGATAACGCTTTTGTAATTCCTCAAATTGCTGTTTGAGGTTGTTGGCATCTCGTTGTGCAATGACAAGTTGAGCCTGTGTATCTTCTATGTCCTCCAGATTTTTCAGAACATTCTAATCGGAATCTGCAGCCTTCTTCATTGCATCAACGTCTGTAATTAAGGCCCGAATGATTCTGGAGAGATTGCGTGAATACTTGTACATCTCCCAGTATTGTTTCTCAACTGCGCCAATCTTTGCCTTAGCCTCATCTGCCCACTTTCAAGAAATAGGCTCAAGTGCGGATAAGAAAGTTAGATTCTCAAAGTAGTGATATGGGAACTGCTTCTCCAGATATGCTAGTTTAGTTTTGGAATCAGCATCCAGTGGTGGGGGTTTGCAGTATGATAGTTCAATGTGTTTCTGCTTAGCAGGGACGATGGCTGCATTACCTTTTCCAGATCGCTTCTCAGAAGCTTTTTGTTTGTCTCGTGAATCGGTGTGTTTCGATGGACATTTTTCTCGATTATATTTGTCTTGGGGAAAAGTCGATCTTTGGATTGTGATGTGTCTTCACCACGACGACTCTGATGGCTCTTATACCTGTCTATATCGACTGGACAGGAGAATGAGAGCGTGAGGTGTGTGGTCGATGAGAATCATGAGGCCTTCTGTCATCTTTGCCCCGGCTCTCACGGCGTTCATGCTCGGTGTCAGAAGGAGGTCTAGACATGCTACGGTGAATTTTCCTAATATCATAGTAAGGGCGAGACATTGTACCTGCACAACAATATAAGTGGAGTTCAGAATCAATGCTCACATAAGACATGAGTGTGACGTGCGGTGCTAATGTGTTATGTGCATCCTAAGTGGTGTTCCCCCCAACAAACCCAAGTCTGAAGCCAGACTAGCATTAGGGGGCTCTTTGGCCTTCACGGGAGTAGTCTCCTATGAAGAAGTGAAGGTTAAAGGATTCGTGCCAAAGTCCTCTGAAGTATAGATAGTTTCGGGCAGGGGAATATTTCCTAAACCCTTAAATGTGGAATCGTCGGTAGTAGGAGCATCTCCTTGAGAAGCGTCTATTGGCAGCTCTTTAGGGGATGTTGACTTCTCAGGAGAAATAACGTCATTAAGGATGGTATACCCTTCTCTGTGCTTTTCAGATATGTTGGCTAACTCATCGTCCTGAGTTGAGGATGGAGAAGGTGGAGTCCGAAGAGATATTGTTGGACCTTTCGAGCCCTCGCCTATCACGGGAATAATGTCGACCGGGGGTATGTACACATATGGACCCGTCCCATGACTTATACTACGAGTAATAGATGGTAACTTGTGATGATGGAGATACTCATCCTTAAAAACTTCGTCGATGGTTAGGAACTTTTGATTGCCATTGAGAAGCCGATGCAAACGATCAAAGTATAATTGATCTGATATTTGCTTTGGGTTATCAACTGCGAATGAAAAAGAAAGCAAATTAATGTGTTGGCATGAGCATTTAAAATTGAAATCTAGAAAGTCGGTGCTTTAGTTGATTTGGTCCATCTTCTGGCGCACCCCGGCTGCTGTCTGATATAAAACCATTCAAGTTTAGAATCGCCAGCCTTGTTGCTAAATGGAACAGTAATAATTTTCCTTTTCGGGACTGATTCAAAATATAAGAAGGAGGGTGTTTCTTGAGTCCGATGCTTGAAATTGTAAAAAAAGTGGGCGTCATCGAAGGTAGGCTCTATACCTAAAACATCTTTGTATGTTATATACAAGGTGTATAAATAAGCATAAGAGTTGGGATGTAATTGCATGGGGGCAATCCGCACCTGTCTCAGAAAATCAATGACAAAAGGTGGAAACGGTGGAATAGCCCCAACCAGACACATCAATTGGGTAATTGCCATAAATCCTTCTGGTGGATTGTGGGGGCGATCTGTTTTCGATGGCCCCAGGGTATCTCTTTTTAATATTCCATGCTTTAGACATATTCAGATGAGTCTATCATCATTGATCGTCGACTCAATAGAATCTTTGGGTAACTCCAATATAGTGGTAGTTTCGAACTCATCGAAAGCATGATCATCTCCTATCCCTCCTTCCTCTTCATCACCAAGAAAAACTTCACTATCAGAAGATATTTCACTATTGTGTTCTTACACTTCATAATCTGTGCCCTCAACATCCCATTCAGGGTCTGAGGGAGAGGATATGTCATTGAGAGTGAGTTTCTCGGAAGTTTCTGCAACTTCTCTCTTTTCTGCTAACCTAGATGAACGTCTCTCTGCCATGGTCGCTAAACTACTGAAGGAGCAATAACATAAGTTAGAGTAAAATAGCCCGTATTCCACCTGTGCACGTGTGTGAGCTAATATGTACAAGTGTGTAATGAAATGAAACGTAAAGACGGACAATGCCATTATGTTGCATATGAACATTCCGAAAAGCACAATGAAAAGAGTTGTATCCTAACTATCCATGGAGATGGAAGTCATGTTTAGTATTTGTTGAGTTGGTTATGGTGTGGTAATGCTTCAAAACAAGGCTTAATGGTTCGGAATGGTTATGTAGTGCTGAACCGGACCAGTTCGGAGCATGCACTTCCGAGGCAGATCGGAGCGGATCAGTGTTAGAAGTGGATCGATTCGGAGCTCTAGGTTGAGTTTTATCGGATCGGTTCAGAACCTTTAAGGAGATAGAGCCAGCTTTGACATGGAGAATCTATTCGGATCGGCCAACGTCATACCGAACCGACTCAGTAAACCCCCAAAAAATCCTAAGCTTATCTACTCCATCCATTGCCTTGTTTTCCAATCCGACCCGATGCTCCATGCCCTATCCCCAGCGCTCTAGCACCAATCAATCCATCTCTTACTGATCCCTTTCCTTTCTCTCTTCTCCTTCTTCATCTCCTCTATTCCTTCATCAGTACCAAACCCAGTTTCATGCCAAAAACAAAATCAAAGCTGAAGTGCCTATGTGTTGGCATGACCTACGTGTAACACCCCACGTCCATTAATGTCACTCACAAAGGGAATGCATTAATGTCCATGAAGCATTATTGTTTGTATAGAACATATAAATTACAAGAATAAATAAATAAAACAACACAGCAGAAGATAAAACTTATTTTATTTCATCATAACTCAAAACGAGTTTACATAAGTATTTTCCAAAACCATTACAACAGGATCAGTATTCTTTTCCAAAAACTTCAAAGTACATAAAGAAGCAAATACTTAAATAACATAAATACATAAGTCCCCACTGAGCATAAGCAAAGCCATAAAGATGAGAGAGTCCCAAGCGATACATCTACTATCTTCAAGCAACTGAAAGAAATCAGCACTAAGCTGTAGTATTCCCTCCTTGCAAACCTGAGGGGGGAAAGGAAGACAAGAGGTGGAAAGAAAAAGGGGGTCATACATAAAGTCTGGCGAGTGCGATAACTTTAACAATATAATTATCAAAATAACTAGGCTAAGGCATAAGCTGGAAAATAAGGAAATGACTGTGAACAATTGGGTATGACAGAACAAAACGACGAAATAATACGAATCAAGATAACATTAAAGGTGCCCCTAATCATTATAAGATAATTACTACACTGCACCACCACTAGTCACCCTTAAAGGTTGACCCCGCCTATAGAACTTAATAATGATAATGGTAGTTTAGTGTACCCCTAGCTACCTTCATAGGTGCTGTCTGCCCCTATCTCCACTAGGTGTACCCACTACCCCCATTCGATCGGCCCCCTAACTCGTAGATAACCGTGCTGGCCCCACAATGGGGTGTATCACTCCCCAGAGTGGCAACCCGATACAACCAAAAATGCACAACTTATATCTACGCGATGCAACAACGTCTTACCTACCAGCCTGGGCCCACACACGCATATGAACCTGTTGGACTTGCATTGCCACCGCTGACCCGTTTTGAACTCTTACAATCAAATCTAGTACGCGTGTCCCGTCCTCGACTTGGGTCAAGCCCACAAAGATACTTGATGGGTTACTGGTTTGAAAAGGGCCCCCATGCATGACACAAGCTTTCCACCTATGCTTGGTCCCCTCTAAGGTTTTTCCGCACTTAACCCCATTCTTATTCATGTCTTCTTACATGTTTCAATCTTGGTTAAGTGCATGTAATCGTATTTCAAATGCCACCCAAGGCACCCACTTAACCCCCTCATGCCCCACTGCATGTTTATCTGGTTAAGTGTTTCTTAATTCATTAAAACCATAAACTTTTAAAGACCTCCCACATTAGACTGGCATTTGTGGAAGCTGGATTTGCCGGGAGGGTCCGGGCAGTCTTACACCACAAACGAGCCTAACCTCGTATCTTTACAACTGTTACTCATTTAATTTATGCCTAAGACCTCCCACATTAGACTGCCATTTGTGGCAGCTGGATTTGTCGGGCGGGTCCGGGCGGTCTTACACCACAAAAGAGTCTAACCTCGTGTCTTAGGCGATTAATTACACCTAATTAATTACTCCCAATTTGAATTAATTTCCCTATTAAAATTTCCAATCAATTACAAATTTAACTATGTCCATAATTGACTCAATTATGTCCATCTATTTATGGTATATAAAATTATACCAATTAACATCACATTTAAGGCATTTATGCTTCTCAATATTAAATCTTTTAATATTATCCCATTACCCCACGTTGTACGTTCGTTCGTTTAATGTAAAATATACGTTAGATTCGAATAGTCTAACTTATGGAATAAAGATAAAACATCACAACATGCATAGAATAAAAACTAGATTTAAACATAAGGGGTGAACTTGCATGTATGAATAAGGTTTTTCGTCTAAAACTTGCATAGGCCAAAGTTACAAACTTGCACAAACTATGGATGTCATAGATCTAATCATAAGGTGTAAACTTGCATAGGAAATAGTTACAAACTTGCGTAAACTATGGATGTAATAGATCCAATCATAAGGTGTGAACTTTCATAGGTAATAGTCACAAACTTGCATAAACTATGGATGTCGTAGATCTAATCATAAGGTGTAAACTTGCATAGGCAATAGTCACAATCTTACATTACATGATTCATACTCCAATATATATATATATATATACTTGCATATGTGATTTATACAACATAGACTATGATGTAAACTTGCATCTAACTCACACATGTCATAGCCTAACTTTAGACCCAATTTACACATAAAATAGATGTCATGAAACATGTAAGATTGTATATGATTCTCACTAACTTTCATATGATTCATATCTAAATTAACATCTAAACTTGCATACATAAATATGATTTAACATATGAATTAGTTCCAACAACATAACCAAACTAGCATATGAAACATCATTATGAATTGATTGCACATAAGCCAACAATTAACATAGATTTACAACATAGATGATAACATTATAGCTTTACAACATAGATCATAGATTTACAACATAGATAATAACATACGGTCAATGATTCATAACATAACCATATAATCCAAATCATAGCTCAATCCAATTAAATTGTTAATTATCTTATTAAAGAAACCGAACTCACAAAAAGAAGGTCTTGCATTCTGAAATCTGAGTTCTGAAATTGATTTAGCTCGCCTTTGTAGTAGATTCGTTATTGTTAAGATTAGAGTTGGATAGAATTGAGTTGATTAGCTTTGATTTCCCTCTAGTTGGTGGCGGCTACTCTAAGTTACAAGATGATAGCATGACGGCCATGATTTAGATTTTTAATTGATTTTAGGGTTTGAGTCTACCCCTGTTTATATAGAGTTTCTATTTAATTATAACCGTCGGATGATCTTAGCGTTAATAAAAAACACTCAGTCAGGATAGGGTGACACCTCAGCCCTAATGACTCATCAAGGGGTCAGAAAGGACTCAGCAATGAGTCACAATATGGATCAGATTGCACCAGAAAACTGTGCAGGCTTTCTACTCGGCCTGGGCGCACTTGGCAGGTGCGCTAGTGCCACTTTTGTACTGGTGCGCTTCCCAAGTGCGCCAGTGCAATTTTTTTTATTCTTCCGCCTGACTTCGTTCGTCCATATCTCCTTCATCTGATATTTGTTTTACGCAAACTAGGACTCTATCTCAACCAGAATTCCGAGACGAACACAATGGCGCAACCCGTTTCCCTTAATTCTCACATCTGAGATTAATTATTCTTTAATTTAGTTAATTCGATTATTCAAAATCCGGGGTGTTACATTTTCCCATACTTAAAGGATTTCGTCCTCGAAATCTCTAAGTTAAGAAGAACGTATCCTACCATCCAATCATCCATCTACTCAACCATCAACCACTAGCAACCATGGTCCTTTAAGGATTTCTAATGCTTTTCATGTACATATGCATAGTGTGTGTATATGTCCGTATACTAATGCTAAATCAGGTGGTCCACTGATTCAGTCGACCTCCTTAATGCAAATAATGATAGTGCCATGTATCCATCATGTATGCAAAGAATCCTATACATATCATTACTACATGTGTGTAGAACCATCCATTTAAATACAACATCCATATGATACACACATTCAATGTACATTCATTTTACTAAATACATCCATTTATATGCAATATGCAATATGAAAGTGACTAAGCCGATCTAGTGCCTAAAGTGTGTGTATATGTATCCACGAGCAACCACTATCAAACACTTGCATCCACATGTATTCATCATACATAACATGTCTCAAACACATGTTTCAACCATAGGACTACCCTATCTAAAGGTCAAAGAAACTAGCGAGAGGACATACTAAAGATAAAACAAGTACAAGCTAAGCGATAAAGGAGAAATTAAAAGACATATCCTCGAAAAGAAAAGGGTACAATGAACGCATCTTCTCTTCCGTCTCCCAAGTAGTGTTTCTCTCATCATCTCCCCATTGCACTTTGACTAGCTTGACCTCTCGATTCTTCAATTTCTTAATCTCCGACCCAAGAATGCACGTAGGAGCTCATCGAATCGTCGCATCACGCTCTATCTCCACCTCTCTAAGCAAGCTCGGCTCTACCACTTCTGCGGTCTCGTGTAAGCATTTCCTCAAATGTGATTCTTGGAATACTTCATGTACACCACTAAGTCTCTCGGGCAACTCCACTCTCTATGCCATTTGTCCAATCCTCTCCTTAATAGGAAACGACCCTACGAACCTTGGTGCAAACTTCCCAACGGACCCAAAGCGAACAACATTCCGTAATGGAGACACCTTGATAAAGACCATGTCCCCAATATCAAACTCAAGATCTGTCCTCCTCTTGTTCGCATAAGATTTCTACCTATCTTGCGCCATCTTCATCCTCCTTCGAATTAAATCGATCTTTTCCGAAGTCTCTCTAATCATATCGGGCCCAAGTAAGATCTTATCCGTAGATTCCCACCAACATGTAGGCGAACGACACGACTGTCCATAAAGAGCCTCGAAAGGTGCCATGCCAACGCCAGACTGAAAGCTATTATTATATGCGAACTCCACCAAAGGAAGATGCTCCTCCCATGTACATCTGAAGTCTAAAACACATAGTCTCAAAAGGTCCTCTAGAATACGATTCACCCTCTCGGTCTGGCCGTCCGTCCCAGGATGATATGCGGTGCACGAACATAACTGAGTCCCTACCGCCTCTTGCAAGCTCTTCCAAAACTCGCTAGTAAAGATAGGATCGCGATTGCTCACTATGCTAGAAGGAACACCGTGCAAACGAACTATCTCTCGAATGTATACGGAGGCTAACCATGGAGCAGTCCTCTTACTCTTTACGGGAATGAAATGGGCACTCTTAGTAAGTCTGTTTACCACGACCCAAATACGCGTATTACCTTTCCTCGATCTCGGTAACTCATCAACAAAGTCCATCGAGACAGTCTCCCACTTCCATTGTGGGATCTCCAATGGTTGAAGCCACCCACCGGGCTTCATTTGCTCTGCTTTTACTTGTTGGCACACCAAGCATCTAGCGACAAACTCGACCACATCCTTCTTCATACCGGCCCAAAAGTAAACTCGTCTCATGTCCATGTACATCTTATCCCCGCCGGGATGAATGGTCATCTTCGAACGATGTGCATCATCAAGAATGGTCTTCCTCAAGTCCTCGTCTCATGGTACACAAAGTCTACCGTCCCTACGTAACCAACCCTTATCATCTAGGGTATACCTACTGAGATGGATCGATGTCTCCCCCTTATGAGCTTCTCTTCTAACTCAACCAACTGTGGGTCATCTCGCTATGCCTCACCAATCCGTCCCAAAAGCGTAGGTCTGACCTCTAAGGATGCTAGCAAACCAGGTATAAAGTCAATGGAAGGTCTAAAGTCAAACGTAGAGATGAACTCTAAGCTTTGCCGTTCAACAAACAATGGACTCAAGGACAATCTTTTCATACTTACGGCGTCTGCCACCACGTTACCCTTGCCTGGGGTATATGCTATCTCAAAATCGTAGGACGCTAAAAATTCCATCCACCTTTGCTGCCTTAAGTTTAAGTCCTTCTGAGAGAACAAATATTTTAGTGATTTGTGGTCTGTAAACAATTCGAATTTCTCGCCAAGAAGATAATGGCGCCAAGACTTAAGCGCGAAAACAATAGCGGCCAACTCTAGGTCATGGGTAGGGTAATTTCTTTCATGCACTCTCAACTGCCTTCCTCCATAGGCTATTACCCTTCCCTCTTGCATTAAGACTGCGCCTTATCCTGTCCCACAAGCATCGGTATAAACGGTAAATGGCTTACTCTCATCTGGCAACACTAAGACTGGGGTTGTGGTCAAAGCTCTCTTTAAACGTTGGAACGCATCATCACAATCCACGTCCCACGTAAAAACTAGGTTCTTCTTTTTCAAGCATGTTAATGGGGCTGATATTTTTGCTAAGTCCTTGATAAACTTCCTATAGTATCCTGCTAACCCGAAGAAACTCCTCACCTCGGTAGAATTTTTAGGGACTTTCCAATCTTGGATGGCCACCACCTTCGCGGGATCCACAGCTATCCCTTCTTTGGAAACCACATGCCCTAAGAATCGTACTTCCTTCCTCCAAAAGTGACATTTAGAAAATTTAGCTTTAAGGTTATGCGCTCGGAGGGTCTCCAACACTTCCCTAAGATGTAGGGCATGGTCTTCCTCTCTCTTAGAAAAGACCAAGATGTCATCTACAAAGACCACCACGAATTTATTAAGGTACTCCCTAAACACCCTACTCGTTAAGTCAACAAAGTATGCAGGGGCGTTTGTCAAACCGAAGGGCATCACGAGCCATTCATAGAAACCGTTCGGAGTCCTAAAGGCAGTCTTGTCTATGCTATCCTCAGCCACTCTCAACTGATGGAAACCAGTGGCTATGTCCAACTGCGAAAACACTAGGGCGCCAACTAACTGATCAAAGAAATCGTCAATCCTCGGTAGTGAGTGCCTATTCTTCTTTGTAAGTTTATTAAGTTCTCTATAGTCCACACAAAGTCTAAGGGACCCATCCGCCTTTGTGGAAAATACTACTGGAGCACCCCACTCCGATATACTACGTCTTATGAACCCTTTCTCAAGCAACTCCCCTACTTGCTTATTGAGCTCCCTCCTCTCACGAGGAGCCATGTGGCGTACTGGCAGAGATACTGGTTTTGCATTGTCTACAAGATAAATACGAAAGTCTATCTCACGTTTTGGGGGAAGACCCCTCACCTCATCGAAGACATCAACATGTTCACGGACTATACGAACAGAATATAAATAATCATTGGATGCGTCAAGTGACTCAAGATAACTAAGCATCACCGGTCCTCTAGGGTCACAAGAAATGTCAAGGGTCTTTCCACTACGACTCAACAATTTTACTACCCTTCGTTCACAATCTAGGATGGCGCCATATCGGGCTAGCCAATCCATCCCTAGAATAAACCCATAGCCCATGAAACCAAGCACAAAAGCATTACATTCAAAACCAACGCCTAAGATAGACAATCTCAAATCCCTACAGACCATGGATAAATGAGCCGACCCACCAATAGGATTTGAGACTACAATGGGATCCACAACAAGACTAGTATCTAAGTGCAGTGTTTCAACTAATGATGTAGAGATAAACGAATGTGATATGCCAGAATCAAATAAGTTATGGATAGGATGATCAAATAGAAAAACTAAACTCTCAACGAAAATGTTTCTACCTCGTTCTTGCAGCGGTGTGACCGCGACATCCTGGACTTGCTCCCTTGCCTGCCCTGGTGCAACGAGAGCCTGAAGCTTCCCTCCAGAAGTTTTTGCCCTTGTCCTTGTTTCCTTGGACAGTCCTTAACTAGATGACCTGCCTCTCCGCAGTGGAAACAACCAGTCTTCTTCTTTTTCCTACAGTCTTTACTCAGATGGCCTGGTGTTCCACAATTAAAGCACTTCTTCCCTTTGCCATTATTGTTCTTCCCGCCTTTCTTGTTTTGTTGTTGCTGCTGCAGTTCCTTTTGATCCCCTTTCTTCTAGGGTGCCTTGTTAGCATTGGTGTCTTTCTCCTCTTCATGCAGAAGCGCCATATCAACTAGCCTCTCAAAGGTGGCCCCCATAGGAATGTGGCTCATAGCTAACCCATGTAATGGCTCGTTCAAACCCTTAACAAATCTCAGGGCCTTCTTTTTGGGTGTATTCACAAAGTCCAACCCAAATCTCGCCAACTGATTGAACTTGTTGACGTATTCTTTTACTGAGAGATTCCCTTGCTTTAATGCCAAAAAACTTTCCATGTATCGATTCTCTTCACCCCGTGAGAGGAACTTTGCCTCAAACCTACGCCTGAAATCTGGCCATGTATCAACCGGATGCTCTCCATTAGTGACCTCCCAACCAAAACGAAACTTCGTCCTTCGTCAACCAAGCAGCCAATTGGACCTTCTTACAATCGTCCAAATCGAAGATGCCAAACAGATCCTCCACTTCTTTCAACCAATTTCTAGCTTCAATGAACATTTCAGTCCCACTAAAAGACTTTCCACCCATCGAACGAAAGTCTTTACATATCTTGGAGAAAGTATCTCCACGCGGAGGAATGGCTGGAGCTGGGAGAGGAGGAGGAGGAACGTTGGCCGGTCCTGCGGCAGCGGCCCTAGCCTCGAGATATTGACGAAACCAACCGGGTACATGAACACCCTCTTGTATCTCAGATGCTCCAGACATGTTGAAAAGAAAAGGAAAGAGTTTTAAAACAAGGGAAGCAAAAGAGAGATGTATGAATTGCAGGGATTTTGCTCTTTTAAGTAAACTTTCCTTGAAAATAGCTTCTTTAAAACAAGTTTTTGAAAATACTTTCTCGGAAAATAATACTTTTGAAAACACTTTTCAAAACTTTTTATCTGTTCTTGTAACCATAGCTCTGATACCACGTGTAACACCCCACGTCCATTAATGTCAGTCACAAAAGGAATGCATCAATGTCCACGAAGCGTTATTGTTTGTATAGAACAGATAAATTACAAGAATAAATAAATAAAACAACACAGCGGAAGATAAAACTTATTATATTTCATCATAACTCAAAATGAGTTTACATAAGTAGTTTCCAAGACCATTACAACAAGATCAGTAGTCTTTTACAAAAACTTCAAAGTACATAAAGAAGAAAATACTTAAACAACATAAATGCATAAGTCCCCACTGAGCATAAGTCCCCACTGAGCATAAGCAAAGCCATAAAGATGAGAGAGTCCCAAGCGATACATCTACTATCTTCAAGCAACTGAAAGAAATCGGCACTAAGCTGTAGTATTCCCTCCTTGCAAACCTGGGGGGAGGGGGAGGAAGACAAGAGGTGGAAAGAAAAAGGGGGTCAGACATAAAGTCTGGCGAGTGCGATAGCTTTAACAATATAATTATCAAAATAACTAGGCTAAGGTAAAAGTTGGAAAATAAGGAAATGACTGTGAACAATTGGGTATGACAGAACAAAACGAGGAAATAAGATGAACCAAGATAACGTTAAAGGCGCCCCTAATCATTATAAGGTAATTACTACACTGCACCACCACTTGTCACCCTTAAAGGTTGATCCCGTCGACAGAACTTAATAATGATAATGGTAGTTTAGTGTACCCCTAGCTACCTTCATGGGTGTCGTCTGCCCCTATCTCCACTAGGTGTACCCGATCAGCTCCCTAACTCGTAGATACCCGTGTTGGCCCCACAATGGGGTGTATCACTTCCCAAAGTGGCAACCCGCTACAACCAAAAATGCACAGCTTATATCTACACCATGCAACAACGTCTTACCTACCAGCCCGGGCCCACACACGCATATGAACCCGTTGGACTTGCGTTGCCACCGCTGACCCGTTTTGACCTCTTACAATCAAATCCAGTACGCGTGTCCCGTCCTCGACTTCGGTCGAGCCCACAAAGATACTTAATGGGTTACTGGTTTGAAAAGGGCCCACATGCATGACACAAGCTTTCCACCTATGCTTGGTCCCCTCTAAGGTTTTTCCGCACTTAACCCCATTCTTATTCATGTCTTCTTATATGTTTCAATCTTGGTTAAGTGCATCTAATCGTATTTCAAATGCCACCCAAGGCACCCACTTAACCCCCTCATGTCCCATTGCATGTTTATCTGGTTAAGTGTTTCTTAATTCATTAAGACCGTAACCTTGTAAAGACCTCCCACATTAGACTGACATTTGTGGAAGCTGGATTTATCGGGCGGGTCCGGGCAGTCTTACACCATAAACGAGCCTAACCTCGTGTCCTTACAACTATTACGCACTTAATTTATGCCTAAGACCACCCACATTAGACTGGCTTTTGTGGCAGCGGGATTTGCCGGGCGGGTCTAGGCAGTCTTACACCACAAAAGAGTCTAACCTCGTGTCTTAGGCGATTAATTACACCTAATTAATTACCCCCAATTTGAATTAATTTCCCTATTCAAATTGCCAATCAATTACAAATTTAACTATGTCCATAATTGACTCAATTATGTCCATCTATTTATGGTATATAAAATTATACCAATTAACATCAGATTTAACGCATTTATGCCCATTCTCAATATTAAATCTTTTAATACTATCCCATTGCCCCACGTTGTACGTTCGTTCGTTTAATGTAAAATATACGTTAGACTCGAATAGTCTAACTTATGGAATAAAGATAAAACATCACAACATGCATAGAATAAAAACTAGATCTAAACATAAGGGGTGAACTTGCATGTGTGAATAAGGTTTTTCATCTAAAACTTGCATAGGCCAACTTGCATAAACTATGGATGTCACAGATCTAATCATAAGATGTAAACTTGCATAGGCAATAGTTACAAACTTGCATAAACTATGGATGTCATAAATCTAATCATAAGGTGTAAACTTGCATAGGCAATAGTCACAAACTTGCATAAACTATGGATGTCATAGATCTAATCATAAGATGTAAACTTGCATAGGCAAAAGTCACAATCTTACATTACATGATTCATACTCCAATATATATACTTGCATATGTGATTTATACAACATAGATTATGGTGTAAACTTGCATCTAACTCACACATGTCATAGCCTAACTTTAGACCCAATTTACACATAAAATAGATGTCATGGAACATGTAAGGTTGTATATGATTCTCACTAACTTGCATATGATTCATATCTAAATTAACATCTAAACTTGCATACATACATATGATTTAACATATGAATTGGTTTTAACAACATAACCAAACTAGCATATGAAACATAATTATGAATTGATTGTACATAAGCCAACAATTAACATAGATTTACAACATAGATGATAACATCACAGCTTTACAACATAGGTCATAGATTTGCAACATAGATAATAACATACGGTCAATGATTCACAACATAACCATATAATCCAAATCTTAGCTCAATCCAATTAAATTGTTAATTATCTTATTAAAGAAACTGAACTCACAAAGAGAAGGTCTTGCGTTCTGAAATCTGAGTTCTGAAATTGATTTAGCTCACGTTTGTAGTAGATTCGTTGTTGTTAAGATTAGAGTTGCATAGAATTGAGTTGATTAGCTTTGATTTCCCTCTAGTTGGTGGCGGCTACTCTAAGTTACAAGATGACAGCATGACGGCCATGATTCATATTTTTATTTGATTTTAGGGTTTGAGTCTACCCATGTTTATATAGAATTTCAATTTATTTATAGCCATTGGATGATCTTAGGGTTAATCAAAACCACTCAGTCAAGATAGGGCGACATCTCATCCCTAATGACTCAGCAAGGAGTGAGAAAGGACTCAGCAATTAGTCACAATACGGATCAGATTGCACCAGAAAGCTGTGCAGGCTTTCTGCTCGTCCTGGGCGCACCTGGCAGGTGCGCCAGTGCCACTTTTGTACTGGCGCACTTCGCAAGTGCGCCAGTGCAAATATTTTTTTTTTTCTGATTCTTCCGCCTGACTTCGTTCGTCCATATCTCCTTCATCCAGTATCCGTTTTATGCAAATTCGGACTCTATCTCAACCAGAATTCCGAGACGAACACAATGGCGCAACCCGTTTCCCTTAATTCTCACATCTGAGATTAATTATTCTTTTATTTAGTTAATTCGATTATTCAAAAATCCGGGGTGTTACACTACGTTAGCTTCAATCCTCCTCCACAATCGCCTCAAGATGATGACGAGGCCATCAACAACGGTGGCAAGGAGGAGAAAGTCGCGGCATCGACTAAACTCCACGTTGAAATTGCTCAAACGATTCATGAATTCAAACTGAAATCAAGTCAAAAGGGAGTTAATCGAATTTTTGACCCACCTAAGTAATTGATTTGAGAATTAAAGGAGAATTCCTAAGATAATAGGAGCTAGAGTTTTGTTTTTCTTTGGTGCAGATTTCCGAAAAAACGATAAAAATAAAAGAAGGGAGAATGAAAAAAAATGATTAATTTATATAAAAGTGGAGTGGCCCTTTGTATTCCTGCCAATGTGTCCCTCCATTCCGATCGCACCGAAAGACAGGCGCACGATGATTTGGCCCATTGACGTAACGACGCCGATAATAGGAAAACCATGTGAATCAGATCCGAACCCCAGTATAACTGCAAGTATTGATTTAATAAACGAATGAAAACAAAAAGGAAAATATATATACTAAAGTTTACCTGGAGGAGCTATTGGACATTAAGCGAAGTTCTCAGTGTTATTTAAAGCAAAGGAAGAAATTGGAACATTCTATGGTGTATATATAGGCAACAAGAGATATGACTTTAAGAAGCAACGCGTTTCTACAAACGAATGGGAGTGACCATTTAACGATTCCAACTCAGAAAACAATGGTCAGATAATGTCAAAGCATGCTCCATCTTCAATAGAAGCGTCCTTCGAGGGGGCAAAATGTTATCCTACTTTGTGAACTAGGCTACACAAAGTTAAAGGATTACTTGAGTGAAGAATATTGACTAAGAAATGCACCCTTTTAGAAGTCCGGTTTGGATTGGATCCCAGTTGTCAAGCCAAGATGATTGTGAAGTAGAAGACAAAGCCACGGGGGCATAGCCAGTTCGGAGCAAAAAGACCCGATCCGCTCCTTCCTCTTTGTATACTCAATCCGCCCTTCCATTCTTCCACCAAAACCGATCCGATCCCCTAGTTGCTAGCACCCCCGATCCGAACCCAGAGTCATGAAAGCTTCACCCCCGTTCCCTTGAAATCCGGAGCAGTTATGCCCACGTTCTACCCATGTTTGCCACTAAACTGATGTGTTGTCACACCCATATCCCATTCGAACCCAAAAGTGATGGGATGGAAGTCACGTGGATCCAAACCGAAACCATCCCAGGAGCATTTTTCACCTATAAATACACCATTAAGAGGCATTTGGAAGGATCTTTTGGCTTTTTCAGAACTCAGACTCCTTTACTTTCTGAATTTCATCAACTTATTCAGATTACAATCATCTTTTGAATCATATTGTGAAGGAAATTGAGTGAATCAATGTATTGTGTAAGTGAGAATTGAGTGAAAAACGTTGTTGTACTCTCATTAAAGACATCAATTCAAAGAGTAGAAAGTGGACGTAGGCTATTTAACGCCGAACCACTTTAAATTGTGTGTTTTCTCCGTTTTTTGATTTCATTTCAGTAGAATCATTACTCGTTTGGGTGTTAGAGCCAATTTTGGATCTAACACTTTAGATTTTTCTTTCGTTGTACAGAATCTATAACTCTTCTTCACGAATTGGTTCTAAGTCATCATTTATGATATCGTTCAAACCTATGGTAGTGAGAAATGATAGAATTGTTTCGTGTCAGGGAGTAAATTGATTTCATCAAAACTTTCAAGATAGGTGAGATTATGATTCATTACATGGAGTGACTGCATTGCTGTTCTATTGAACGACGAATGTTGAACCGTAGACATTCTTGAAACTATTGTTGTATATTAGATATGATTAATTACTTTAAGACATGAATAAATCACTATATTTTCAAGAATGATTCCCTTCTCTTTATTACAAAGATTGATTTTTTCTTTTTTAGGTTACGATGAAGATTATCTATGCAGGTTGTGATTAATTGCACGGATTACAAATGTACTCAGAAATTTTTCTAACGATACTTATTGTTTTGAGACTTCGAAAATAAAATGAAAAGTTAAGTATTTGTATTGATGGAATATATATTTATAGAAAAGTTAAATATATGTTCGAGATACTTTTCGAGTTTAACAATCAATAAAATATGCGATCTCGGAAGGGACGCTACTCTGCATGCCATCGTTGGCCCTTTGGACCTTTGCTGCTCTGCGAGCAGACCGACTAAATTTAACGACGTTAGCGGGGGCTTTCCCTTGCATCCCACATTGGGTTTGCCAAGGCTCGATACCATTTTGACAAAATTTGCGACAAGGCAAGTGTGCTAATGAAAAATACATGTGGCAGTTGTCCATCGGTAACATACCGACTTATTATTCTGTAGTTAATGACCTCAACCTCCACTTTATATCGAAATGATCCATAAGTCGCATGAAGCGTTACTTTCTCAACTTCAGTGTTCTGTGGTCAGAACATGGACGCATGGCATGCTGATTATCAGGCCCAAATATGGGCCGTCGGATTCTTTGGTGGTCCATATTTGTCTGTTAAAGATGGATATGGAGCTACACACTGAATAACGATTAACTCACGTGGCTTCTGTAACACTCCACGTCCATTAATGTCACTCACAAAGGGAATGCATTAACTTCCATGGAGCATTTTAAGTAAGTATAGATCAAAAAATCACAACAAGACAGATATAAAGCAGTACTTGAAAATTAAAACTTTATTTCATTGCAGCGGATAAACCCATATGTTTGATTACGTCATCAAAACTATAAACCAAAGTCAAGTACATCATATCCATCTTGATAAAATAAAGTACATAAATTGAAAGACATAATCCCCAACATTAAAACAGCCATAAATAAAGAGGAGCTGAATTTTACTTCAGTGGTCAAAGAAATCTTCTAAAAGCAGTCCAAGATCAAGCTCCACTGGTGCTAGTTCCAACCTGAGCAGCTGGAGGGGGGAAAAGGAAAGAGATGGAAAAGGGGGGTCAGACATAAAGTCTGGCGAGTGCGATAATTCTAACAATATAATTAACAAAGTAACTAGGCTAAGGAATAAGTTAGAAAATAGGGAAATGACCATGAACCATTGAGTATGACAGAGTAAACAAGGAAACAAGATGAATTACAATATCGTTAAAGCGCACCTAAACTACTGTAGGATAATTACTGAACTACACCAACACTAAGGGATGATTCCTAAACTGCACCGCCACTAGTATACTGCACCACTACTAGTCACCCTAAGGTTGATCCCGCCTACAGACTTAATAATGATATTGGTAGTTTTGTGCACACCTAGTTGCCTTCATAGGTGTCGTCTTCCCCTATCTCCACAAGGTGTACCCACTACCACCAAGCGATCGGCTCCCTAACTCGTAGATACCCGTGCTGGCCCCACAGTGCGGTGTATCACTCCCCAAAGTGGCAACCCGATACAACAAAGAATGCATGGCTTATACCTACACGATGCAACAATGCCTTACCTACCAGCCCGGGTCCACACACGCATATGAACCCGTTGGACTTGCGTTGCCACCGCTAACCCGGTTTGGCCTCTTACAGTCAAGCCCAGTATGCGTTTCCCGTCCTCGACTTGGGTCGAGCCCACAAAGATACGTATGGGTTACTGGTTGAAACGGCCCCCCCCCATTACTTGACACAAGCTATCCACCTAAGCTTGGTCCCCTCTAGTACATCCCACTTAACCCACTTCTTGTTCATGTTTCAATTACATGTTCCATATTTTGGTTAAGTGTTTCTAATCGTATTTTCAAATGCCACCCAAGGAACCCACTAGATTCCACATGCTACCCAAGGCAACCACTTAACCCCCTTCTGTCCCACTACATGCTTATTTGGTTAAGTGTTTCTTAATTCATTAAGACTGTAACCTCATAAAGACCTCTCACATTAGACTGGCATTTGTGGCAGCTGGATTTGCCGGGCGGGTCCGGGCAGTCTTACACCACAAAAGAGCCTAACCTCGTGTCTTTACAATTGTTACGTATTTAGTTTGTGCCTAAGACCTCTCACATTAGACTGGCATTTGTGGCAGCTGGATTTGCCGGGCGGGTCCGGGCAGTCTTACACCACAAAAGAGTCTAACCTCGTGTCTTAGACGATTAATTACTCCTAATTAATCACCCCCAATTTGAATTACTTTCCCTATTCAAATTATCGATCAATTCCAAATTTAGCGATGTCCATAATTGACTCAACTATGTCCATCCATTTATGGTATGTAAAATCATACCAATTTCACCACAATTTTATTTTATGCCTTTTAAGGCAATTATGCCAATTAAATATTTTTAATATTATTCCCTTTTTCCCCACGTAGTACGTTTGTTCGTTTAACGTAAAAATATACGTTAGACTCGAATAGTCTAACTCATGAAATAAAAGAAAGCATCACATATATACATAATTAAAGCATAGATCTAACATAGGGGTGAACTTGCATATGTGAATGATGTTCTACATCCTTGCATAGGCCAAGATTACAACTTGCATAACAACATATGTCATGGTTCCAAATTTTTAAGGTGTGAACTTGATGAAATAATGGCCACAAACTTGCATAAACATCATGTATAACATAGACCCAAATCTAAAGGTGTGAACTTGATGAAATAATGGCCACAAATTTGCATAGACATCATATGTCATGAACCTATATCTAAAGGGATCAAATCTGAATAGGTAATAACATAACATGATTCATGTCCAACTCATAAATTCACATATGTGATTTATACATTGCAACAATGGTGTGAATTAACATGTAAAGTATCATGACATAGCCTAATCTTTCAATTTAATTCTCACATAAACTTGGTGCCATAGTCATGTTAGGTCACATGTAATTCTACCCAACATGTATATGATTCGTGTTTGAACCCAAAATCTAAACTTGCCTAATAATGATTTAGCATATGAATCAATATCGCAAACTAGCGTAAGAAACATGATGACTTGATTGTATATAAAATTACAACATGGATGATAGCAACACAACTTTGCATGATAGCATCACATCATAACATCATAGATATTCAATTATAATCCTACAACATGCAATCAATACTTCATATCACATCCATACAATCCACATTATAACTTAATCTAATTAAATTACTAATTATTTTGCTAAAACTATCGAACTCACAACTCAAAAGAAGTCTTGAGTTCTGAATTCTGATTTCTGGAGTTGAATTAGCGCTCCTTTGATGAAGAATCACTGTTAGGGTTGAGTGGTTCTGATTTGGTTGTTGTTCTTTCTCTTGGATTTGGTGGTGGCTGCTCTAGGGCTCAAGACAACAGCATGACGGCCATAGTTTTAGTTTTAATTCTGATTTAGGGTTTGTGTCTATGGGTCTTTTTATAGAGTTATGAATTAATTTAAGCCGTCGGATGTTCTTAGGGTTAATCAAAACCATTCAATTATGATAGGGTGATGAGTCAGCCCTAATGACTCAGCAAGGAGTCGGAATGGACTCAACAACACAGGTCAGCCTGAACCAGAAAGCTGTGCAGGCTCCAGCCTCGGCCTGGGCGCATTTGGCAGGTGCGCCAGTGTTAATATGTACTGGCGCACTTCCCAAGTGCGCCAGTGCATTTTTTTCTTTTTTTCTTTACTTTGCCACCAAAATTCGTTCATCCATAACTCTTTCATCCGGTACTCGTTTCCCGCAAACTAGGATTCTATCTCCACTAGAATTCCGAGACGAACACAATGGCGCAACCCAATCCCCAAAATTCTCACATCTGAGATTTATTATTATTTATTTTAGTTAATTTGATTATTCAAAAATCCGGGGTGTTACATTCTCCCCTCCTTAAAGGATTTCGTCCCCGAAATCACCAAGTTAAGGAGAATGTATATCCTATCATCCAAACAACCATCTACTCAACCATCAAACACGGGCATCCATTGTCCTTATAAAATTTCTAATGCTGTATGAACATATGCAAAAAGTGTGTGTACATGTTCCTTATCTGATGCAAAATCAGGCGGTCTACTGATTCAGTTGACCTCCTTAATGCAAACCATGATAGTGCCATGCGTCCATTATGTATGCGAAAGAACCCTATCGATACATATCATTTCTACATGTGTGCACAACCATTCATCAAAATGCAACATCCATATGATGGTGCAACCATTATTCATCCATTACTTACATATAAACACACATTTATACGCAATATGCAATATGAAGTGACTGAGCCGATCTAGTGCCTAAAGTGTGTGTATATGCATCCACGAGAAACCACTAGCAAACACTTGCATCCACTTGCATCCATCATACATAACATGTCTCAAACACATGTTTCAAACATAGGATTATCCTATCTAAAGGTCAAAGATACTAGCGAGAGGACATACTAAAGATAAGATAAGTACAAGGTAAGCGATAAAGGAGAAATCAAAAGACATACCCTCGAAAAGAAAAGGGTACAATGAACGCATCTTCGCTTCCGCCTCCCAAGTAGCGTTGCTCTCATCATCTCCCCATTGCACTTTGACTAGCTTGACCTCTCGACTTCTCAATTTCTTAATCTCCGACCCAAGAATGCGCGTAGGAGCTCGTCGCATCGTCGCATCACGCTCGATCTCCACCTCTCTAAGCATGCTCGGCTCTACCACTTCCGCGGTCTCGTGCAAGCACTTCCTCAAATGTGATACATGGAATACGTCGTGTACACCACTAAGTCTTTTGGGAAACTCCACTCTATACGCCATCTGCCCAATTCTTTCCTTAATAGGAAATGGGCCTACGAACCTTCGTGCTAACTTCCTAATGGACCCAAAGCAAACAACATTCCGTAATGGAGACACCTTGACAAAGACCATGTCCCCAACATCAAACTCAAGATCTGACCTCCTCTTGTTCGCATAAGATTTCTGCCTATCTTGCGCCGTTTTCATCCTTCTTCGGATCAAATCAATCTTTTCCGAAGTCTCTCTAATCATATCAGGCCCAAGCAAGATCTTATCTGTAGCTTCCCACCAACATGTAGGCGAACGACACGGCCGCCCATAAAGAGCATCGAATGGTGCCATGCCAATGCTAGACTGAAAGCTGTTATTATATGCGAATTCTACCAACGGAAGATGTTCCTCCCATGTACCTCCGAAATCTAAGACACATAACCTCAATAAGTCCTCTAGAATATGATTCACCCTCTCGGTCTGGCCATCCATCTGAGGATGATACGCGGTGCTCAAACATAACTGAGTCCCTACCGCCTCTTGCAAGCTTCTCCAAAATTCGCTAGTGAAAATAGGATCGTGGTCGCTCACTATGCTAGAAGGAACACCGTGCAAACGAACTATTTCTCGAATGTATACGGAGGCTAACCATGGAGCAGCCCTCTTACTCTTCACGGGAATGAAATGGGCGCTCTTAGTAAGTCTGTTTACCATGACCCAAATACCCGTATTACCCTTCCTCGATCTCAGTAATCCGTCAATAAAGTCCATCGAGACGCTTTCCCACTTCCATTGTGGGACTTCCAATGGATGAAGCAATCCACCGGGCTTCTTTTGCTCCGCTTTTACTTGTTGGCACACCAAGCATCTAGCGACATACTCAGCCACATCTTTCTTCATGCCGGCCCAAAAGTAAACTCGTCTCATGTCCATGTACATCTTGTCCCCGCCGGGATGAATGGTCATCTTCGAACGATGGGCATCATCAAGAATGGTCTTCCTTAGGTCATCGTCTTTTGGTATACAAAGTCTACCGTCCCTACGTAACCAACCCTTATCATTTAGGGTATACCTACGGAGATGGCTCAATGACTCCCCTCCTTTGAGCTTTTCTACTAACTCAACCAACTGTTGGTCGTCTCGCTGTGCCTCGCCAATCCGTCCCAGAAGTGTAGGTCTAACCTCTAAGGATGGTAGCAAACCGGGTACAAAGTCAATGGAAGTTGTAATGTCAAACGTAGAAATGAACTCTAAACTTCGCCGCTAAAAAAAAGGACTTAAGGATAATCTTTTTCTACTTAAGGCATCGGCCACTACGTTACCCTTGCCAGGGGTATATGCTATCTCGAAGTCGTAGGATGCTAAGAACTCCATCCACCTTTGCTGCCTTAAGTTCAAGTCCTTCTGAGAGAATAAGTATTTTAGCGATTTGTGGTCAGTGAACAATTCGAATTTCTCGCCAGGAAGATAATGACGCCAAGACTTAAGCGCGAAAACAATAACGGCCAAATCTAGGTCATGTGTAGGGTAATTTCTTTCATGCACTCTCAACTGCCTTCCACCATAGGCTATTACCCTTCCCTCTTGCACTAGGACTGCGCCTAGTCCTGTCCCACAAGTGTCATTATAAACGGTAAACGGCTTACTCCTATCTGGCAATACTAAGACTGGGGCTGTGGTCAAAGCTCTCTTTAAACGTTGGAACGCATCATCACAATCTACGTCCCACGTGAAGACTAAGTTCTTCTTCGTCAAGCGTGTTAATGGAGCTGATATTTTTGCGAAGTCTTTGATAAACTTCCTATAGTAGCCAGCCAACCCTAAGAAACTTCTCACCTTGGTAGCATTTTTAGGGACCTTCCAATCTTGGATGGCCACTATCTTCGCGAGATCCATGGCTATCCCTTCTTTGGAAACCACGTGCCCTAAGAATCGCACTTCTTTCCTCCAAAAGTGACATTTGGAAAATTTAGATTTAAGGCTATGCGCTCGAAGAGTCTCCAACACTTCCCTAAGATGTAGGGCATGCTCTTCCTCGCTCTTAGAAAAGATCAAGATGTCATCTACAAAGACCACCACGAATCTATTAAGGTACTCCCTAAACACCCTACTCATCAAATCAACAAAGTATGTGGCGGCGTTTGTCAAACCGAAGGGCATCACCAGCCACTCGAAGAAACCGTCTAGAGTCCTAAAGGCAGTCTTGTCTATGCTATCCTCAGCCACTCTCAACTGATGGAAACCCGTGGCTAAGTCCAACTGCGAAAACACTGAGGCGCCAACTAACTGATCGAAAAATCGTCAATCCTCGGCAGTGGGTGTCTATTCTTCTTAGTAAGTTTATTAAGTTCTCTATAGTCCACACAAAGTCTGAGGGACCCATCCGCCTTCGTGGAAAATACTACTGGAGCACCCCACTCTGATATACTACGTCTGATGAACCCCTTCTCAAGCAATTCTTTTACTTGCTTATTGAGTTCTCTTCTCTCTCTTGGAGCCATGTGGCGCACTGGCAATGCAACTGGCTTTGCATTGTCCACTAGATATATTCGAAAGTCTATCTCACGCTTTGGGGGTAAACCCCTCACCTCATCGAAAACATCAGCTTATTCACGGACTATGGGAACAGAAGGTAAATCATCATCGGATGCGTCAAGGGATTCTAGGTAACTAAGCATTACTGGACCTCTAGGGTCACAAGAAATATCAAGGGTCTTTCCCGAACAAGTCAACATTCTAACTACCCTTCTTTCGCAATCTAGGATGGCCCTATATCTTGTTAGCCAATCCATACCTAGAATTAAACAGTAGCCCATGAAGACAAGAACAAAAGCGTTGCACTCAAACTCAACGCCCAAGATAAACACTCTCAAATCCCGACAAATCATAGAAAGATGAGCCGAACCACCAATAGGATTTGAGACTACTAAGGGATCAGTAACAAGACTAGTATCTAGGTGCAGTGTTTCAACTAATGATGTAGAGACAAACGAATGCGATGCGCCAGAATCAAATAAAGTACGGATAGGATGATCAAACAGAAAAACTAAACTTTCAACGGAAATTGCTCTACCTCGTTCTTGCAATGGTTGGACCACGAGGGCCTGAACTTGTCCCCTTGCCTGCCCGGGTGCCATAAGAGCTTGCACCTGTCCTCCCGAGGTAGACCCTGCCCTCTGCCCTTTCTTTGGGCAGCCCTTAATAAGATGTCCCACTTCGCCATAGTGGAAACAACCGATCTTCTTCTTCCTACAATCTTTGCTTAGATGGCCGGGTGTCCCACAGTTAAAGCATTTCTTCTTCCCCTTAGCATTGTTGCCTTTGCCACCTTTCTTGTTCTTTTGTTGCTGTTGTGGCTTCTTTCGATCCCCTTTCTTCTCGGGTGCCTTATTAGCATTGGCGCCCTTCTCCTCTTCATGCATGAGTGACATGTCAACTAACCTCTCAAAGGTAGCCCCCATGGGAATGTGGGTCATAGCTAACCCATGAAGCGGCTCATTTAAACCCTTAACAAATCTTAGAGCCTTCTTTTCTGGAGTGTTCACCAAGTCTAAGCCAAACCTTCCCAATTGGTTGAATTTGTTAATGTACTCTTCCACCGATAAATTCCCTTGCTTCAGTGACAAGAACCTTTCCATGTATAGATTCTCTTCAGCCCGTGAGAGAAACTTTGCCTCAAATCTCTGCCTAAAATCTTGCCATGTATCGACTGGACGATCCCCATTAGTGACCTCCCACCAAAACGAGGCCTCATCCTTCATCAGCCACACCGCTAGCTGGACTTTCTTTCCATCATCCACTTCAAAAATTCCAAATAATTCTTCCACCTCCTTTAGCCTGTTACGAGCTTCAACAAATGTCTCCGTTCCATGAAAAGGTTTCCCACCCATTGCTCTAAAGTCCTTGCATATCTTTGCAAAATTATCGACACGAGGAGGAGGAGGAGGATTTGCTGGACCTGCGGCGGCGGCCTTAGCCTCAAGATATTGATGGAACCAACCGGGCACATGAACGCCCTCTGTTATCTCAGATGCTTCAGACATGCTGAAACGAAAAAGGAAAGATTCAATACAAAAAGGACTGAAGGAAAGATATATGGCTCTTGGGGTTATGCTTTCCAAAATATACTTTTCTTTTGAAAATACTTTCCTTAAATCATACTTCTGAAGGTACTTCTTTATAAAAATTGTTTTGAAAAATAGTTTTTCAAAAATTCATATCTGTTCTGTTAACCTTCAGCTCTGATACCACGTGTAACACCCCACGTCCATTAATGTCACTCACAAAGGGAATGCATTAACTTCCATTGAGCATTTTAAGTAAGTATAGAACAGAAAATCACAACAAAACAGATATAAAGAAGTACTTGAAAATTAAAACTTTATTTCATTGCAGCGGATAAACCCATATGTTTGATTACATCATCAAAACTATAAACCAAAGTCAAGTACATCATATCCATCTTGATAAAACAAAGTACATAAACTGAAAGACATAATCACCAACATTAAAATAGCCATCAATAAAGAGGAGCTGAACTTTACTTCAGCAGTCCAAGAAATCTTCTAAAAGCAGTCCAAGATCAAGCTCCACTGGTGCTAGTTCCAACCTGGGCACCTGGAGGGGGGAAGGAAAGAGATGGTAAAGGGGGGGTCAGACATTAAGTCAGGCGAGTGCGATAATTCTAACAATATAATTAACAAAGTAACTAGGCTAAGGCATAAGTTGGAAAATAGGGAAATGACCATGAACCATTGAGTATGACAGAGTAAACAAGATGAATTACGATATCGTTAAAGCGCACCTAAACTACTATAGGATAATTACTGAACTACACCAACACTAAGGGATAATTCCTAAACTGCACCGCCACTAGTATAATGCACCACTACTAGTCACCCTAAGGTTGATCCCGCCTACAGACTTAATAATGATATTGGTAGTTTCGTGCACCCCTAGCTGCCTTCATAGGTGCCGTCTGCCCCTATCTCCACTAGGTGTACCCACTACCCCCAAGCGATCGGCTCCCTAACTCGTAGATACCCGTGATGGCCCCACAGTGGGGTATATCACTCCCCAAAGTGACAACCCGATACAACAAAGAATGCACGGCTTACACCTACACGATGCAACAATGTCTTACCTACCTGCCCGGGTCCACACACGCATATGAACCCGTTGGACTTGCGTTGCCACCGCTAACCCGGCTTGGCCTCTTACAGTCAAGCCCAGTATGCGTGTCCCGTCCTCGACTAGGGTCGAGCCCACAAAGATACGTATGGGTTACTGGTTGAAACGGTACCCCCATTACTTGACACAATCTATCCACCTAAGCTTGGCCCCCTCTAGTACATCCCACTTAACCCACTTCTTGTTCATGTTTCAATTACATGTTCCATATTTTGGTTAAGTGTTACTAATCGTATTTCCAAATGCCACCCAAGGCACCCACTAGATTCGACATGCCACCCAAGGCACCCACTTAACCCCCTCCTGTCCCACTACATTCTTATCTGGTTAAGTGTTTCTTAATTCATTAAGACCGTAACCTCATAAAGACCTCTCACATTAGACTGGCATTTGTGGCAGCTGGATTTGCCGGGCGGGTCCGAGCAGTCTTACACCACAAAAGAGCCTAACCTCGTGTCTTTACAATTGTTACGTATTTAGTTTGTGCCTAAGACCTCTCACATTAGACTGGCATTTGTAGCAGCTGGATTTGCCGGGCGGGTTCGGGCAGTCTTACACCACAAAAGAGTCTAACCTCGTGTCTTAGACGATTAATTACTCCTAATTAATCACCCTCAATTTGAATTACTTTCCCTGTTCAAATTATCAATCAATTCCAAATTTAGCGATGTCCATAATTGACTCAATTATGTCCATCCATTTATGGTATGTAAAATCATACTAATTTCACCATAATTTTATTTTATGCCTTTTAAGGCAATTATGCCAATTAAATATTTTTAATATTATTCCCTATTTCTCCACGTAGTACGTTTGTTCGTTTAACGTAAAAATATACATTAGACTCGAATAGTCTAACTCATGAAATAAAAGAAAGCATCACATATATACATAATTAAAGCATAGATCTAACATAGGGGTGAACTTGCATATGTGAATGATGTTCTACATCTTTGCATAGGCCAAGATTACAACTTGCATAACAACATATGTCATGGTTCCAAATTTTTAAGGTGTGAACTTGATGAAATAACGGTCACAAACTTGCATAAACATCATGTATAACATAGACCCAAATCTAAAGGTGTGAACTTGATGAAATAATGGCCACAAATTTGCATAGACATCATATGTCATGAACCTATATCTAAAGGGATTAAACTTGCATAGGTAATAACAAAACATGATTCATGTCCAACTCATAAATTCACATATGTGATTTATACATCGCAACAATGGTGTGAAATAACATGTAAAGTATCATGACATAGCCTAATCTTTCAATTTAATTCTCACATAAACTAGGTGCCATAATCATGTAAGGTCACATGTAATTCTACCCAACATGTATATGATTCATGTTTGAACCCAAAATCTATACTTGCCTAATAATGATTTAGCATATGAATCAATATCGCAAACTAGCATAAGAAACATGACGATTTCATTGTATATAAAATTACAACATGGATGATAGCAACACAACTTTGCATGATAGCATCACATCATAACATCATAGATATTCAATCATAATCCTACAACATGCAATCGATACTTCATATCACATCCATACAATCCGCGTTATAACTTAATCTAATTAAATTACTAATTATTTTGCTAAAACTATCGATCTCACAACTCAAAAGCAGTCTTGAGTTCTGAATTCTGATTTTTGGAGTTGAATTAGTGCTCCTTTGATGAAGAATCATTGTTAGGGTTGATTGGTTCTGATTTGGTTGCTGTTCTTTCTCTTTGATTTGGTGGCGGCTGCTGTAGGGCTCAAGACAACAGCATGATGGCCATAGTTTTAGTTTTAATTCTGACTTAGGGTTTGTGTCTATGGGTCTTTTTATAGAGTTATGAATTAATTTAAGCCGTCGGATGTTCTTAGTGTTAATCAAAACCATTCAATTATGATAGGGTGATGAGTCAGCCCTAATGACTCAGCAAGGAGTCAGAATGGACTCAACAACACGGGTCAACCTGAACCAGAAAGCTGTGCAGGCTCCAGCCTCGGCCTGGGCGCACTTGGCAGGTGCGCCAGTGTTAATATGTACTGGCGCACTTCCCAAGTGCGCCAGTGCATTTTTTTCTTTACTTTGCCACCAAACTTCGTTCGTCCATAACTCTTTCATCCTGTACTCGTTTCCCGCAAACTCGGACTCTATCTCCACTAGAATTCCGAGACGAACACAATGGCGCAACCCAATCCCCATAATTCTCACATCTTAGATTTATTATTCTTTATTTTAGTTAATTTGATTATTAAAAAATCCGGGGTGTTACAGCTTCCCTGTCCATGTTCATTTTATCCGTAGCAAAAGAGGGTATGCGTTTTCCTATTTCTCTTTAACTGAAATTTGCCTTAAAACCTTTTTAACATATCTGCCCTGAACATGAAGGCCTAGCACTTGCTAAAGCAGTAATTAGGGTGAGTTTTTTCATGTGTTTGTTTCGCGAAAATCAATTTCAAAGTAGCTTTTACCAAACCTATTACTGCATATTTAATTCTTTTTTGAATGAGCATCTAGAATTTAAATGACTGTTAAATAAGATTCTAATCAACTATAAATTTAGAATTATATGATTTGAATTTGTAACCTATCACAGAATCTAGAAAAATATAAAATATCTAATAGAGATTTGAGATTTTAATTAGTATCAATAATGAATGAAAGATTAGATGGAAGCACAAGCTAAAGTTGATATTTTGAACTTTTTAGGAATCAAAGGAAGGAAAATTAATTTATATAAATAACAGTGCAAGAGTATTAATTCTTAGCGTTTTAAATAAGGCTTCATCATAATAAAATTATTGTTCAACTGGAAAATTTTGTTAACATTGCTAAATGATTTCTCTACTCTATGTGTGTAAAGGTTAGACATGAAAGTAATGTTAAGCAGCAAAAGTTTATGAAGACATTTTTACAAATACTTGGAAAAAGATTCAAACATTACTATTCTATTAGTATATATTGACGGTTACAATTAAAATTGAAATTTTTTGTTTATAAAAATTGTACGAACTATAGACATTTACAGTTCTACTTATGTTTACGATTACATACACGTCTAGGTGGAGTTGTATTAATGGGTTTGCATCTAATCATAATATGTACGCATTAGTTTAATCATTTGTGGACTATCTAAAGTAAACCTAAATGACGCGATATGAAAATTTTCAAATTGAACACCAATTTATTTCCAGGCAAACAATTTTTTTGTAACTACATGCAGTTTTCCAAACATTTTATACGTAGTTTTTTAGTGTAATAAATGTTGATTATTTACAAGCATAAACTTACTGGTTATGCAAGTTTCATAAACTTAGAGGATATGTTATTTTATATATTGTCTAAATTACAAAAAAAAACATTTTTTGGTGAAAAAACAAGATATGTAATAGCCAAAACATCACTAATAGTACTATATATACAATAGGCTAATGAAATCAAAATTGAAAATGGTGCAGCACTTAATGAGTTAGTAATAAAATAATATAGTCAATTCACATATAAGAAATGAAACACAATAAATCGTACGTAGTTAAATTACAAAGACACCTGAGGTATTCAATAGTAAGCACTTTATTTGGAATTCTATACCAGAAAGTGAAACAATTTTTGATTTCAAATCTAATTGAATTTCGGATTTGATTTGATCTAAATGTGGATTTAAATGGAATTAGGAAGATTGTTAGCAAACAATACGAATAAATCGCTATTACTAATGTTACAACTGCCTTTAGAGAGGAATGATTAGTGTTAAGAATTAATAATGAATTACGTGATCATATTAACCTTATTATATGGATGAATGTGATGAATAATGTATTTACTTTCATGTAATACCATGTTTAAATCAATCTTTATGATTCTTCTACAGACTTACATTTCTGGATAACTAACATAGAAATTTCAAAGCCCATGAAATATATATTTTCAACTCTTTGTTCATAATTTACAAATGGAGTTTCTTGTAAGTCAATTAAGAATATTTTTCCATATAATATTTAATAAGCGGGGGAATGTGGAGTTGTCAAACAGTAAATTGTTTCATTATTGCCTATTATAGTTTATTAACTATTATTCATCATTTATTCGGCCATTGAAATTTTCCTTTATCTTACCATTCATATTC
This sequence comes from Allium sativum, assembly GCA_030737875.1. Lineage (NCBI taxonomy): Eukaryota > Viridiplantae > Streptophyta > Magnoliopsida > Asparagales > Amaryllidaceae > Allium > Allium sativum. The sequence goes on along the minus strand of JASFAX010002345.1, from coordinate 2,088 downwards.
AAGGTGCACATTTATTTATCTTTCTCACATTTATTTCATTTATATTCATTTTATTTCAACATAGATTGTTTCAATTTCATTTAATGTCCATTAATATATCAATTACAATTGATGTTAATTTCCCACTTTAAATCAGGTGCAAGTTTAAAAAAATATACATTGCTCTTATTTGAAGATAGTAGTGTTTTAATACCTTTTATGAACTCAAATAGTCATAATTATGATTTAATTGTACTAAGACAAAGGACATGTGAGTCCCAAATAACGATAGGGGTTGATTTGCATACAAAATCCAAAATCACTATAAGTTGTAAATATATAAGGAAAAAAGAAATAGCAATGATGTTGCCCCATGACCATTAGAATCTGATGTCATCTCTTTTGCATTTCTAATATGAGTGACGGGAGACAATTGCCAAGCTTTTTAAGGTAAAAAGAAAGTTATTTAACACAAATGAAAAAGTCTTAAATTTTGGCCTAACAAAATAAAGTCAATTTCCATAAAGTTGTAATCACTTTTTCTAACATTGCAATGACAATAACAAAACTACAGTTTTGGAAAACATAATGAAAAAACAGAACATGGTCTTAAACTTTAAGATGATTCACCAAGAAAGAAGCAACCATGTAAGCTATCATATATGAATAAAAATGAATCTTCGTATGAACCCTAAACAAGAGATCTAGGCTTGTCCACAAAGAATAATACAGTAACTCATCTCCTTCTTTTAGTCACCTTTCAAATCAACCATTCCAAATATATAAGTTAAAAAACACAAAGAAAACATCTTTTATCAATACCCATACACAGACTCAGTTACCAAAAGATATATTTTATAATTTAACATGCATTTAAGAAGTGAATAATAGAAGCCTCTCCTAGATTTATTTATACTCTTGGATTAATTGCAAGAAAATACCATATCGGTAGCTTTCTTAGTGTGCAAAGCAAGCTAATTAACATAAATGTAAACTAACTTAAGCCATCAATGTATCCTATAATATAACCATTAATCAGACATCCATAATGTTTATATATTTGTTTTCTTGATTAGTGGTACAAATATCTCATGATAACCCCATGAATACAAACATAAGTCATTAATATGTCTCATAATAAATTCAATAATTATGCTTCATAATCGTTCATATGCTCGTGGACTGAATTCTTAAATTATTAAGTAGATTAACCTATTAAAATAAGACTATTTATAAGCTCAGACATGTTATGTTATATATACTATGATTATTTCAGTTATTCAAGCTGCACATGACATAAAAATTATTAAATCATTAAAACACGTAATTCATTAAACCATAGCAGTGAAACCTAATAATATTGTTTTCTAAAACTAAAGTTAAATAAGTATGAGCACCTCAATGTAATTCTGGTTGTAATGTATTGTTTATATCACAACAATAACAACTATAACACTGATGACTTTCAAAATAGCAGATTGTTTTTCCAACTTGATATTCGGTGTACACTGTATTGCAGAAAGAATGAAACTTATGAACATTTGTTTTCTCATTGTTACAAATATCACTAATTCTAGAAAGCCCGAAGAATCATGCCAGGGAATGGGCCCGAATTTATCTCTGCCATTAAAAGGATAAACCTCCCTTGAATTCAACCTTTGATTCCAGTTCTTGTCACCCGTACTTTCTTATTTCCGGGCTTTGTAGCAACGTTCTACAAAAATACACCATCTCATTTTTCCAATCGAAAATGAGAATTGTTCATCCGGTTAGTATAGATCTTTTAGAGAAAAGTCAAGAGCTTATTTCGCACTAAGAACTTCGATTTATCATATTTGTGCAGAGAGAAACATGAGAATCTTTGATAATGAAGAAAGCATGGTGTTACAATTATCAATTATTAGAATTAGTTTGTTACATTTTAAGTATAAACGTTAATCACCTTAGAGAGCTATAGTGTTCGTTCATAGAACGAAATACGCGAGTGTTCCATACTATTCGTAATTAAGGTGAGAATCTATCGGTCGAAGTCTCATCCGGTTCAAAGGCAGTATGAAGAAATTATTATAATTTTTACTTAAAAATAGTACTTTGTATATAGGCTGTAAC